>CM041778.1:322891191-323141179 GCA_023374045.1 Limonium bicolor | reverse complement strand
GAATAAAACGTAACTGACTAACATGAAATAAATCGAAAAATAAAATGGTAAAATGAGTAAATAACGAAAATGGACGGATTTGAAAATGGATGGATTGAAAATTGATTTTAAAAATATGTCTTAAAATGGCGGTTTCATTTTGGTACGCACATGAATAAGTGTCGAAAAGAAAGGCGACGACCCTCTTATTTTTTTTATTTATCTGAATTTTTCTTTATGGGGTGAGAAATTTTGGTGCTACACATATGAGTTTTAGATTATATAATTGTTTATCTTAAGGTCGGGCTTTAACGCACGTTTTTAACCTTAAGGAGTTTAGGTGCGTTTTTAACGCCCAAGTGTTTATAAGCTTTCTTAGGTTTTAATAAACCCTCGAGTAATATTTATTTACTTATATTTAATTATTTAAATGCTAGGGTATTTCAGTGTGTGTGTGTGTGTGTGTGTGTGTGTGTGTGTGTGTGTGGTGCGTGTGTGTGCGTGCGTGTGTGTGTGTTGTGTGTGAGGTGTGTGTGCGTGTGGTGCGTGTGTGTGCGCGTGTGTGTGTGCATGTGTGTGCGCGTGTGTGTGTGCGTGTGCGTGCGTGTGCGTGTAGTGCGTGCGTGCGGCGTGCGTGCGTGCGTGCGTGCGTGCGTGCTGCGTGCGTGCGTGCGTGCGTGCGTGCGTGCGTGCGTGCGTGCGTGCGTGTGCGTGGTGTGTGTGTGCGTGGTGTGTGTGTGTGTGTGTGGTGTGCGTGCGTGTGCGTGCGTGCGTGCGTGCGTGCGTGCGTGCGTGCGTGCGTGTGTGCGTGCGTGCGTGCGTGCGTGCGTGCGTGCGTGTGTGTGTGTGTGTGATTGCATTATCTTGAGCAATATTGAATGGTCATTGATTGTGTGCTATTGTTTGAATGTTGTATTAATACCCTAGACATCGAGGAAAACGCTAGGACTTGATCAAAAGGACAAGAGCTTGGACCCAAGCTAGATCATCCACAAAAGTAAACCTAAGTATACTGGTGTATGTGTGCTCTAAGAGGTTGAGTGAATTTGGTGGTTATGATACTAACGAGTTATGTAACTTATTTGACCACCTTTTAAAAGTCAAGATAGTGTGTGGAAGAACTTGAAGATCTAATATGGTTGTTGAAGGAAAGGTAATTGAAATGGCAAGGTCTTCATGATTATGTGGATACCTTTAAGGATGACTAGGAAACCTATTTATCTTAGTATGAGAGTCATAATCATTATATTATGGTCTTGATGATATCTATAGTCTTTAGTGTATGAATTTGGATATGAATGGGTACCTTTTGAATTGTAACTTGATTATGGACAAAGTATAGTCATAGTGACCTTAGATCACTAAACCAAATGTAGTTGTAATGTGATAATTCATTGTTGATAAGATAGTTGGAATTGAAATGTGACCTTGATGATACGTGATACGTTATCTTTGTGTGAGTAGTTGTGACATAATATTGATGGTATGAATAATGAACTTGAACAAGTAGATGCAATGGTTAGTTCGGTTGACCTTTGATGTAAGGAATGAAATGGAATGGAAATGAACAATGATGATGATGACTAATATAAGTTGAACTTGAATGTGAACAAAAAAAAAGATGTTATGGTGACCTTTGGTAAAAAAATCTTACTTATGATTTGCCAGTGGTCTTAAGGACCCCAAATGTGTGAATACTTGTAAGAACATCATAGATTTGATTAACTCTTGATGGTGGACAGCTTGAGATCTAAGTGATTCCTAATCATGAAAGTGGTGAAGTGTATTCTTAAGATCAACCATGATATGGTGTGAGATTTGTAATAATATGATTCAATTGATTTCCTCACCTCATATGTTGAATGATTGATTCTTGATGAATAACTATGGATGAGTAATCCTTTATGAATGCTTGTGGATGATTAATCCTTGATTAATGGTTACTGAAGAGTAATCCTCTATGATTGTGGATGATTAATCCCTGATGAATGGTTGTGGATGATTGATCCTTGAGAAGTGATTATGAATCATACTATATTAACGAATGAATGCTTGATGAGGGGAACAGGCTCTACAAACCCGAGGCTAGCGAAGCAATTGATATTAAGAGGGCAACATACCCCATACACTGGTGGCTAGTGGAGCCAATGAAATTAAGAAGGCTACGGACCCTATAAACCGGAGGCTAGTGGAGCCATTGATATTAAGAGGGCACCAGACCCTACAAATCGGAGGCTAGTGAAGCCATTGATATTAAGAGGGCAACATACCCCATAAACTAGTGGCTAGTGCAGTCAATATTAAGAGGGCAATGGACCCTATAAACCGAAGGCTAGTGGAGCATTGATATTAAGAGGGTACAGATCCTACAAACTGGAGGCTAGAGCAATCATTGATATTATGAGGGAAACTAACCTTTTATATCCGGAGGCTATTTGTGCCATTGATATTCATAGTATCACGAGGGAGAAGAACCCTTTATATCGGATGTCTAATTGTACTATTCATCTTGGAATGTACATATGAACTAAATACGAACCTTGGTGTGTGAAAATGAACTATAATGGGTTGTTGGAAATGAAATGGGACGTGTGAAATGGTGTTCCTATTGAAGGATCTTTACAATGGTATGATATGTGTTATTAACTGGTGCTTGTGAAGATTTGTGGCATCAAAGTGTATAATGAGAAATGATGTCCTTTAATAGACCTTCAAGTGGAATAAGCTACAAGGAGTAAATGAAAGACACGACTTATCAATAGTCATTCTTAAAAGAGTAATAAACTAGCTTTAAGGTAGCTTAGTGTTTAGTCAATTTTATACTGGCAGTTTATTGTGGTGTTTATATGTGTTTGACCTTGCTGCATATTCTAGAGGTTGTGAGAGCGTGAGCTTATGGGGAGTTTTGAGCTACTTGTGTTTTAAAAGTTTTGTACAAACTTCTCTTATAAACTAGAATACCTTCATTTACTTCTAAAGACTTTATTATGGTTCCCAAAAGGTAGTACCAGCTATTTAAAAGGTAGCTTAGATCATGTGTTTTTACACTTAGCTCTCAACTTTAACACCGGTCAAAATTGTCTGGTAGTAATAAGGGTAGTAGTCAGCCAATACCCTCCCTCACTTCGAACAACACACTCCTCGTTTCAAAGCATCAAGCAAAAGACAAGAATGAGTAGATACATTAAGAGATTAGAACCACGTATTTGTACAATCAAGGGGTAAGAAGTCGCTAAGCAATGGGGCCACAGCCAAACATTTGGTTGCCTATTGGATCTGAATAATACCCATTGTAGTTGAGGTAGCTCCAAAACCGAGCAAGGCCAAACTCCCCGTGCTTGGGGCACCTGAGATACTCTAAGTGCAGCTGTTGCAGATTCACGTCAAACTTCTGCTTTATGGAAAGGATCTGCAAGTTTGAATGCAATTATGTCATGTTTAACATGCCATAGCAGTCAGTTATGACCCCAAAAAATTGAAGAATTTGAATGAGACAGGGAGGAAAGAACTATCACCTGTGAATTGTTTATCTTGTACACATCCCCACCAAGGACATTGTTGTGAGATCCACCGCTTTCAAGATCTTTAGTCAGACAAGACCTCAAGTCGAGTGCACACTGCAAGATGTTTCCAATGGTGTTTGAGGTAGATCGAGTTTCACCTGCCAGGAAACATCTGAGAAGAAAGTGGCAAGATAGGAAGATGGTTAGTTTTAGGTTTCTCGTACAGCAATTGAAAGACTAGAGGATGCCGTGAGTCCAAGTTCAAAAAGGGTATCTGATCATTTGCTTACATATGCATTGAGTCAGTTAGATACGCCATATGTACTGTCTGGATATCCATTAGATCCTTGACCTTTTCATGCAAAATCAATGATTGGGAAATCAGAATCCATAAGACTAGAGACGCAAAGAGCAATCAGAAAGTAAAAGACGGATGTAAAACCAAATAAAGACTACATAATAAACAGACAAAAGTAACGTATTATGCAAGAAAACCTGGTTTTGAAGGGAAATTTGCAATCGGCACCAAGATACATCAGATAGATGTGACAGCACATACTGCTCTAATGTGGATACAAAATGATGAACCCGGTGCCTGAAAAAACCAGAATAAGATAAAGTACTGATATATCATGGCAAGTTTTATAAAATAACTTGACATTGAAGATCAAGCATATTCATATGCCATGCCCACTAACCTTAACTTAATTAAGCTGTGAAAATCGCTCAACTTTAGGCCATGTTGCCCAGAAGCATGACTTAAAATGTGCCTAAGGTCCTGACAAGCCAGAGAGCAACCAACCATCAGAATTTCAATCTGTAAAGGTCCTCAGTTCATCCAGCAAGCGTAAGTCACCAGTTACTAGATTAACATTTTCTAAATACACAGGAAACAAAATTTGGGGGACAACAATCTAAGATCCATATAAATCACAAAAAAAAAAATTATATTATAGAGAAGAAAAATATCCAGACCTTCATTGAACACCACAAGTCAGTGGATGACAAAATGGAAAGCTTGACTTGTATGAGAAAACTGAATATCTCAGCATACATTCTCAATGTGTCAGGGCTCACAATGATACTGATTGGCCAGTCTACTCTATAACCCAAACCGATAAAGTTGAAAGAGTTAACCCCTGCCATTTGAAGGATAGGAAACGAGTCACAAGATTAGCCAACGAAAGAGCTACACTTTTATCTTCACCTCTGATGAAGACAGATAAGCCAAAGGATATAATACGTGCCTGTTGCAGAAAATGAAGCAGAAGTAACATCATGATCCTTGACATAAATATACAACCGGTCCTTGTTAGGATCTCCCTCACACGAAGATCTTTGGATTGATGATTCAAGAAGTCCCTGAATTTCTGGAATTTTCTGTTCTGCCTTATTGAAACACCATTTCTGGTCATCATTCAAAGTCAAAATAACTAATTAAAGATAGAAAAGATGTTAAAATCTTCCTTCACATATTTAAAGAAACATAAGAGGCTATGATGAAGTAAGATACATGATGCCAAAGTGACGAGATAAACAGGTCCGTCCAGTCTGCTGTTTGCATAAAATGATATCGCTGTAATGTCCGTAGATGTTCTTGTAAACCAAATCCTTCTTCCAGCAACATGATAGTCAATCTGCTGACGTAAGTGTATCTGTTATAGTGAAGGAAGAGCTCTAAGCATGTATGTTCAAAAGCTGACAAATAAATGGATCAACTTCACAAAGGAATAAGAGATTAAAGATTTAAGGAATCGGAAACAGCAGGAAATTCCTTTTCAGGGCTATTAAAAGCTAAAAAATTAGTTGTTATGAAAATAAGGATACTGAAGCAGAACTTCTTCTAACAAGCATTTACTGATAACTAAATCGAGAGGAGTCTTGAAACAGGCATCAACATTGTGTTCCGCTAGGTCACCAACAGTTCCACTGACGGGATAGTGATAACCATTCAGCAGTGTTTCCCATCCACTCCCTCCGCTAACGTTCTTCAAATGTCCATCTTCAGCTGATACTCTAAACTTCTTGGAGTTTGAAAACCTATGACCACAACTGGCTGTCCTTTCAACTGATGTATCATATTGATTATTATGTCTTCCTTGGTGGCAATCAATGAGCCCAAAAGCTGAACCACCAGACTCAGTCAACCCTGATGAAACTTCATCGACAGCATAAGATTTTCCCACAAACAGCTTTACCGGATCGGCTAAGAATGAGAAATCAAAGCAAGGGAAAGAACGGCCCAAGTTTGAGGTTTCCTTGTTCACAAATGTGCCAGCATGGAAGGTATGTCTAGCAAACATGGGGTTCATGCTCAGGGTACTTCCCTGACCCTTCGAATTCCATGCACGTAGAACCGAAGAGACTGATGAAAGATGATTTCCGGTCATCTTTTTCTCAGGCAGTCCTAGACCACCGAACATACAATTAAATTCATATTGCTTACTCAAACCCATATTCTCTTCATCCAAGCCATCACATCTGAGTATGCTAGCATGGTGATTAACACTTGACTCCGCAGCATTAACCCTGGTCCAAATTTCCAAAGGATTTCTCTGAAGACCTCCGAGAGGCCATACAGGACAACATTCACTATTTTCATACTGCGTTTCAGATGACATTAATAACTTCACAGGCCCACTAGATGGTGAACGATTATCTATGGATAAAGTTTTCTTGAAAGATGAATCTATAATATGATAAGATAATCCTTTCAAATCGCCAGTTTCCAAACAGCTTCCTTCATGCTTGGGTTTCTCTGATTGAAGAGACTGGTGGGCAGTATTGCTAGATGAGAAGGACAGGAAGGACAGATGATTTTGTCTCGATCTGTGCAAACTTTCAAGGTGCTCACAAGGCCGGAAGAAACCATCTTGTTCCACAAAATCATCCACTGATGAGCATTCAGAAAATTCCAGAGGATCCGTTGCATATGAAAACTCCCCATTAATACTGGAGGCTTCAGAATCATCATCTGAATGATCCCTGCAAGAACAGGCAAAATCATTTTATGTAAACAATTATGTCAGTACATGATCAAAGGCATGCAAAAAGAAATCATGCACTTAAGAAAAAAATGTGGATTAATTTACAGTGAGTAAGATTTCTGTTGCTAAGAACCATGAAGATGAAGGAAATTGCACTACTGCAAACACAAGACTAGTAGATATAAAACAGAGGGGAGAGAAACAGACTGACTCATTCGATTTTCTTTCAGTAGCAGCTAATGGAATCAAGCTTTCATCGAATATAACTGAAGACTTGGTGTCTAAATGTTCTCCAACAGCATCAAAGTGAACTGAGTCAGTGCCATGCAAGCCAACCTGCAAACATATTTCACCATGCAATTGCATTAGGACGTGTACTGAAATATCCTTATAACCATAATGATCAATGCGAACCAACAAAAGTCAATTGTAATTCAACTACAGAAGGCCGGAAAGACATTACCTGATGATAATCAATGTCAAAGTTTTTCATCACATGATCCAGCCTGTCCAGCATCATTTTATAAAACTGCTTTCTAGAGATTAATATAGCTTCTATCTCCCTGTTGTTGAAACTTAGTGCAGATGCACATGCAAGATTCACTCTCTTAAAATTACTACAATTTGGAAGAATATCCTCAAAAGTATAGTCTCCGATAATATTGTACTTGCATATTTCAAGCAACTTAAGAATGATCTGAAGCTGCTGACCAGCTCTGAGAAGAGGAACTGTAAAGTCCTTCATAAATGAGGGAGCGACACTTCCCTCCCGCACCTAAAGGATTTTACCAAATTGTGCCATCAATATTCGAAGTGAAATACATAGATTGGCTAGAACCAGAAGGGCTCTCAATGTAAGGTTGCATTCATATAACAAAGACATTACCCTAACAGTAGCAAATGGGAAGTCAACAGGGATGCCAGCTTTACCATGCGACAAAGGTGTCATATTTCCTTTGCATTCTATGATGAACTCTTCATAAGGGTCACTGATCTTTGCTTCATAAATCCATGATCTTATGAAGCCGCAATACGGTTCAAGTGATTTGCGAAAGAGAAACTTGAGAAGTGCAGTATGAACTGGATCAGCTACCTAGAAAAGTCACATTTTATAAGACAAGGATGACAGCTTTGAAAAATGGATAAATCCAAGGCAGCTCAAATAGATTGTCAACATAGCAAGGCTCACCACTAGCTGATTGTACAGCAAAGTGAGAAGATCTCCTCCCCTAGGAAACTTACAGAACTCGTCCTCTGCTTTATCGATCATAACATTCAAAGATACATTAGGAAAGCAAAGAATCACATTACAGACACCACATAGATTACCAAGCGCCTCAATCTGGGTTCTCAATTCTTTCGTGTGCAGGAAGACCTCCAACAATGTAGCTCCAGTGTGCACAACACTCGTAAGATTTCCATCCCCTTGAGCAGGGTTTGAGGACATATCAACAGCGCTAGAAGACCGTCTCATCAAAGCTGAAGCGTTCACTGTATCTAAGGCTAGAATGTATCCCTGCAAAACCTTCTCAACAGCAACTGCAAAGGCCTGATTAACAAGGCTGTTTGCTGGGTGCCACTCAGAACCTTCACTTGCCTTGTTTTGGTTTCCCATGTCTGTTCTAACTCTGTCGTACCTCAAACTGGTAAAATGATTCACAAACTTATGTAGTAGAAAAACCAATGAGCCTGTACAGCCTATCGATTTTAGCATCTTTCCTAACGCAAACGTGCTCAAAGCCCGAGTCCAAAGAGAAGGAATCCGATGCAAGGATCTATCAGCCGGATCAGCACAAAAAGATTCAGCGACCGCCTCGATACTAACAACAGCTGACTGAACACCTTGCAACGCGTACATCACCATCCTTACCAAGCTCGCCTCCTATAATGTCACCCCAAACCAAATGTCAGCTCAACTCACGCAAGCAGGAATGAATTTCAATTTTCAAGAGTTAGGAGAGGGAGATAAGAAAACTTACGGAGACTGAAGAGAGATCACATAGCCGATCGCCGTGAGATGATGGTGGTGCAATGGAAGTGGTGAGTTCGCCACTCTCCGAAGTAACGGATTCCCATGGTCTGGGAGGAAGCCATGGCTCGTCCAGCTTCAGATTCTCAACCAAATTCTCGAAATTTGAACACACCGCCATAATAAAAAATCTCAGTGACCCGACCAACCTTATTGCCCCCCTCCTCTCCCTTAGGGTTCAATAAATGTGGGTTAAGATCTTAGCTTTAGCGCTCCATAGCTTCGAAATACGGAGTTATACCGGCTGTTTAGCCGGTTCCGTGGAAGCAGCTGAATGAATTTGTTTCAGCTGTATTTTGCTGGTGTAGTTGTCACTCTCTGTGGCGGGTGTATGTAGACCTGTCGCGGGGCGGAACTGCGAACCGGGTAAGTGAGTAACCAGAGAATACAACGAAGAACGAACTAGCTTTTGACGGTAATGATTAGAGGGAAAATGTTTTATTTTGAAACCCAGCGCTCTTCCAAAATGGGCTGGGCTGCACAAAGTTTGAGTAACATTTAAGACCTAGAATTAATATTAAAACCCAAGTTAAATATGAAATTGAAATATCCCAAACCTAAGTATGGTAAGTAAACATCAATTTATGATGTAATAAGGCTAAAACATGCTTTAGAAACATTGGTAGACAATTTAAACCAAAGAAAACACCATAAAGTCAATTTAAGCAAATACTTGCTCTAGACTTGGTGTAACATTGATTAGGACCCAAAGGTCATTCCTAGACCTTATTAACATGCTAATTAACATGTTAAATCAATTACCAAAGAAAAGCAAGCTCAAAAACAAGTTAAAACACAAATTGTGCTTTAAGACTTCTTATAGCACATTTTTGAAAAATTGTCTTAGAAATGAGTTTTAAGTGGCTAGTTGACCAAGATTATACCTCAATCAACATGTGTACTACTTAGTATCACATTAGGAAGCCTAAATCAATGAGAAATCAAAATTTTCCCAAATTTGTGCACTAATTATGAATAGTACCCAAATAGTGCCCAAAATAAGTCAAATGACTTTCTTAAGTCGTCAATGGTCAAATAACACCTAAATATCTAAGGGAAAGAGAGGGGGCCGGTTTTTGAGAGGGTGAGTCATCACCAAGGCCAGCACATTAGGAAAGAAAGGAAAAGAAGAAAAATGACTATTTACCTTTTTAAAGTAAATATCTTCCTTATACCACTTATCTCTCTCACCTCTTCTCATTCTTCACTTCCCCACCGTTTCCTTCTTCTCCTCTCTGCTCCAAAACTGTAAGAGCTCCATCCATGGCTTCTCCAACTTCATTCACTTGCCAAATGCAACTCAAAACTCCAAATCTAAAATAAACCACATATTTCTCTTAGTTAAGTCAAGGGCTTCAAAGTGCTCTTTTAAAAATCCCAAAACCAGAAGTTGGACTCCATTGATGGAGCTCCATCTGAAGAGGAAAATTCATATTCAAGAGCTAGTTTACACTCTCTTTGGGTTAAGGTAAGAAAAAACTTGAAAAATCATCTTTTCCATCCATTTATATTAATGCCGAAAATTGCCTCTTAATATGGCTTGTTTTACTCCTTCTTCTAGCCTTGATTCATTCTTCAAAAGACTAGAGGAGGTCTTTCCTTGATTCTTTATCAAAGTCCATTCCAAATTCCTAAGGTAAACACCCACTTTTGTGCACTAAGCACTCCTTTGTACTCAAGAGTAAATTCCATGTGTCTAGGTACACTACTTAGCACTCATTACCTTATTTGAACATTGATTAGAAGTTTAGCAAGGGAGGAACCATCTTGGCCAAAATTCAATCAAGAAACAAAGAGGAAAAGAGAAAGGAAAAGGCTTAAAACATAATGTAAATTGCTTGCCTTAATGTATATAGTGCCTTAAGGAAATGGTTTATATATATATATATATACCAAACGTGGCCTAGAGCTTACATTACAATATGGTTTATATAACCTAGGGAAAAGAATATGAACAAGCATAAGAACTTGTGAACTTATGACTAAGGAGCCAATGGAAAATGAGTTAGTAAAATAAGCATAAGGTGGATTATAAAAGCATTTATAATTGATATGAGATTGAGTGTTGTGTAAATGCAGGTTGAAGGCTATATATGTTGGAAATTCAGTGTTTAGTTATGTCATTTAAGGGCCTAAGTGTCATGCCATTTAAGGGTCTAAGAGCCATGTCATTTAAGAGCCTTAGTGCAATGCAGTTTAAGATTATTGCACCATATTGTGTTTGTTATGAATGGCTTGAATTGGGTGAGAAATGTCATGAGAAAAGGACTTGATGTGTGTGTGTTGATTAGAGGAGAATGACTATGCATATGGGCATTGAAATACCCCAAACCTTGATATGTGGTTTAAATATCAAACTATGTTATATAAAGGCTAAAAGTGCCTTAGAAACATCAGTGAACAATTTAAACATAGTAAGTGCAATAAAGCACTAAGACACAGTTTGAGAAACATGCTCTAAGCTATGAGTGAACTTGGTTAGGACCCAAAGAGCCTACCAAGACTTGATAACATGTAATTATGATTTAATAAGGCTAAATAAGTCCTTAAAAACTTTGGTGGACAGTTAAACCAAATAAAACATAAGAAATACCTTAAAGTCAATATGAGCAAAATGTGCTCTAAGCTTGGGATAAATGTGTATAAGGCCTAATGGTCATACCAATACCTTATTTATATGTTAATGAACATATTAAATCAATTACTAAAGAAAACCAAGCTGAAAACAAGTTAAAACACAAAATGTGCTTTAAGGAGTCTTAAAGCACGTTTTTGAAAAATTGTCTTGTAAATGAGTTTTGAAGGCTAAATGTCCATCATACTCTTAATTACATGTACTATATATCACATTTGGGTGGCCATATTAGTGGGGAAATCAAAAATTTCACTTCTATGGCCTTGTTTGTGTAGTAATTTTTACAAGCTAGTTTGTAACATATAATTAAAGTAATTAAATGAGTCAATAAAGACTATGTTACCCTTCTATTAAAATGGGGGCCGGTTTTCCAAGGTGTGACTCACCACATTTGAACAAATAAGTGAGTTAAGTTAATGACAAAGCAAAGGTACTATTTGCTTTTAGCTTAAATATCTCCAAGAGCAAGTTTATCTTCATTCTCTCATTCCTTCCTTCATTTCCACGGTGGTCTTCTTTCTTCCTCCTCTCTCCATCGGTTTCCAACAGCCCACACTCATTCTTCATCTTCTTTCACTTGTAACTTGTGATTCCCTTGGCCAAATCAAATTCCAAGACCATATTTGTCTTAGTTAGGTCAAGCTCTACACTTCCCTCTTTTTAAATCTTCAAGAACTCAATTTTGTGCCATGGAGTTTCACCATTGAAGAGCTTGAGCTCATCTTTTCACATATTCTTGTTCTCCTTTGCTTCAAGGTAAGGAAACTCAAAGAAAATCCATGTTTCCTCCATGTTTTCATGTTGTCCGAAAATTCACCTCACAATGGTGTTATTTATCTGCTTGTTTTAGCTTCATTTGAATCTTCCAAGGGCTAGGAGGAGTCCTCTCTTGATACTTATTCAAGTTCTCTTCCAATTCCAAGGTAAAACAATTACCTTAATGTGTTAAAAACAATATGTAACTAGGGTTTACAATGAGGAGAAGCATAATGCTTGAATACTCATTCTATTGTTTGATAATGTTTAATAGTTGAAAGGGACCAAATGCCCTACCGGTTTCACAAGGAACAGAAAGAAAGTGTGAGGAAAAGAGGTAAAAGCTATCTCATGTAGTTTAAAATGCCTTAGGAAATTGAGCTTGATTTGCTTGATAAAATACCTAAGGAGCCAATGGTGAGTGACCTAGCAAAATGTTCTCAAGGAGACTAGTAAAAGAACATATGTTTTGGTGTATGTATTTGCAGGTCAAAGGCATTATTTATGTGGGAAATTCAGTGTTTAAGGTTATGCAATTTAAGGGCCTAAGAGCCATGTTATTTAAGGGCCTAAGTGCCAAGCAATTTAAGTTATGCACTATATTGTGATGTAGTGCTTAATGTGTGAAGTTTGTGTATAAAAATGTGCTTGATGGATTTAGGGTTTTGAATGAAATAAGGTAAAACCTAAGTGTTTGGATGTGAGTATATACAAGAGAAGCTATGGCCAAATTGGGAAAATGTGTAAGAAGTTCTAAGTGTTGTAAGTGGTTGTGGTGAACTAGGAAGTGTTATAGGTGATAAATGTTTACTTGAGAAGAAAAACATGTGTTAAGGTGATTTAGAGTGATGCAAGGATTTAAGGTGTTATCTTGGAAGTTCTAGGAATTCAATGTGTGTTTAGTGGATGTGTGTAAGTCTTGGAGGAGTTTGTTTAAGGTTTAGGTAAGGTTGGTGTTTAAAGAATAAATGATGTTTAGGTAAGGTTTTGAGTAAGGAGTTTTAAAGAAGTTGTGAAAAGGAGATTTAGTTAGTAAGAAAAGAAGTTGAGAGATGATGATAAGTGTAGAGGAAACACCTTGGTATTGTGGTCATTATAGGTGAAATGCCACCTAGAAATCATAAGGAGAAAACATTGTAAGTGTTAGGAATTTTGTGGAGATATATGTAAAGGTTTAAGGAATTAGAAACAATAGTTTTTGTGAGTGTTTAAGAATATCTCAAGGGTGTGTTTGAAGTGCCAAATGATGTTAGAACACATTAAGAGGCCTTAGGAAGTTTGGTGAGGAATTGGTAAAGTTTGGGTAAGTATAGAAGGCGACCGACCCAGGGGCCGACCCAGTTTTTGGGTCGGTCGAGCCTCTGTTAAATGTTAGGAAAGTGTTCGGTAATGGTCCGACCCAAAAGGGTGGGTCGGACATGGGTCGGTCGGTCAAGTTTCAAAGGTGGGAAAATGTTCGCACATGGACCGACCCAAAATGGGGGTCGGACGTGGGTCGGACGGTCATGTTTGTAAGGAAGTAAAAGGGTTCTGTAATGGACCGACCCAGTTGTGGGTCGGTCGGTGGGTCGGTCGGACTAAAAAACAAGGTTTGAGGTTATGAAATGATATGTGATGATGGGGATTGGTAGGTAATGATGTTATAAGGATGTAAGGACATGTTAGGGGAGTTTTAATGACACCTAAGTGGGTTAAAAGTTGTATTATAAGTGAGAGAAAAACAAGTTAAAAATGTAAAGTTATTTAACCAAGTTAACGGGGAAAAGTTATAAGCGTTAGACTTTAAACAAACATTTACCCCAATGTTAATAAAAACACATGTGATGTTAACAGTTGTTCGAGAATTGCTCGAGGAACATAAATGGACAGGATAAGTGGACTCCGGTGACAGGTATGGTTTTCTTGCAACCTGCGTCCTACCGGATTACACCGGCTTGTATGCCAATGTGTTTTCTGTATGTTTGCCACATTAGATATAAATCATGAAACGAGTTTACAGTCGTTATTGTTATTGTATGTTTACGTGCCGATACCGGTAACCTCTAATGCGCTTGAAGGGCTAGTTAACCACTATTAGGTAAACGTAAGAGAACGGTATCCGGTAACAACGTTTCGACTTAAGGAACGTTCTAACCACGGCTATGGTGAGTTGGTTATGTGATTTGTGCGTGATGTTTGTATGTGAATGTATGATCTCTCTTCCCTTGTGTATGTCTAACAAGACTTAACCCAATGTTGTGTTTGTTTAATAAAGTTCAAAGATGAACTTCTAATAAGTGCTAACGGGGGAGTGAGGAGTCCGGTCTGTTCCGGCCACGCGTGTGAGTATGGGGGTCGTTGTCATAGCAGGTTCGATCCTCTCGTATGTTATGGTTGTTTTCCAATTTGGTTCCCAACCTTCCCTTTAGCTTAACCAAGGCTATACTGACTCACGTCGGGCCACAGGGGCATACTATTGTTATGTTTGTTTCGGTGTGCTTGGATCACTATATCCGAGACACCTAGTGTTAAGTTAGCCGTTCATTTGACGAGACGGTAACGAGTTATGTAACGAGCTTATCATGAGACTGGCAACAATCTCTAGGCTCACCAGTGTATTGGTGATGTTTGGGTCGGTACCTAAGAGGACCATTCCCGTTATGTTATGTATCTTTGTTGTGATGCAATATTCATTGCGGTATTATGTTGTGTACGTGGAAACGTGCAAAGTGTTGTTAAGTGTTGTATGTAGTGCATGTTGTAGGTTGTATAATGTAGATTGTGTGGATCATGGATATGATCCCCAGTTTGTGATAAGAGGCGTTTAAGGATAACCCGATTTAAGGGTATGTGTCGTCTATTAAGGAAGTAGCTCCATTGGAGGAGAAACACTCTAGGGATGATGAATACCATGGGTGACTTGTTAAGTAGGATGTACTATTCGATTGTGAGCCCATTGAGGCGAAATGTTAAGTGTTGTGTGTTTATTGTCACATGCATGATTTAAATATAATCAACTGCATGCTAAGACGACAATTAGTTGTGCGTGGCCCGGTAGCATGTGGGCTGCGGGATTACCATACCGGCAAAGGTGCTGAGCCCCTTGGGGCCACCCCTTTCTCTTCTTTTCCTATTTTCAGGTACGAAGTGCTGGAAGCCGTTCGAGAGTAGGACGGGTAGTCGTTGTACATGGGTATTCATTTAAGTGTATATATACAGTAGGTGTCGTAAGACCGATGTTGTTGTCGGCACCAGTTTATAAATACTCGGTATAGTTGATAAGGTATATGTTGTTGTTGTTGTTGTTAATGTAAAGGAATAACAATGTGTAGTTGCTCGGGAATTTAGCCCATCAGACCGGTACAATGTGTATGTATTAGCCTTGTTAGCCACGTGGGTGGCTAACGGCGTGTAACACCAACGAGTTAAGTAATGTGATGAGGTTGTTCTTCCGCTGCAGTTCATTGTGAGTATGTTAATGTTGGATGGGGTGTTACAAAAAGTGGTATCAGAGCGAAGTATCGCTTGATGACGGAATTACCGAGCTTAGGAAGTACCGAGTAGGATTTAAGTACTTTGGGTTAAGGGTTGAGTGATAGCGTGAGAGGTACGCTAGTTAGGAACTACAGTGAATGCTGGAAACCTACAGTATCTTCCCACCCTCCACAATCCTGTTATATAACTTGGGAAACAATGCAGAGAGATGAAAGTCCTCTCTTACTCGGGAATACCCGATCTGGCTGTTAGTAAGTACCTTTAATGGTACGGAGAATCTGTCATACGGTAGATCCCGAAAACTGGGAATCCCGGAGACGGTCTCCATCTGAATAATGTTAACCGCATTCATAGCAATGAAGAAGGATCTTGTGTATTGGAGAATAGAATTTCCGGCAACCTGGGTCGACATGCAGAGCAGTCGAGAATAACCAGCTTGCAAGCACCTACCGTGCAACAGGCAAGAAATGGATTAATAACACCCGAGACAAGTGTCTACGGAACCACAGTTGGAGATAAAACACCAACGGTATACCAACCGACAAAGGAACTACAAGTAGTGCCCAAATACGTGGAACGGGCTACAAGAGAATACGACACAAAAAAAGGGGGGTCTCCCAGAATGGGAAATACCCTAGTTAATGATTATTATGTGAATACAGTGAGAAGTCACCTAGACAAGTATTAACAAGACAGTAAGATCAGTGAGGGCCAACAAGGCCACTGATGACAGTGCGGGTAAAAACAATACCACAACCGGTATGTGTTAAACCGATAGCCAGTTAGCATGGCGCACTTGCCATAGCAAGTGCTGCTATAATAGGGCTGTTCGGGAAATTTATAACCACTACGAAGTACTTGGAAAAGTACAATAAAGTTAAATGTGATTGTTATAACAGTGGAAGGGCTGTTAGCCTAACCTCTGTAATTGTAACGCGCACCAGTCAGCAAGAAGCAGACTTGGTTAAGGTAAGAAGATGCTGTGAAACCATGAAAATTTTTCTTTAAACCCAGATTTATTCAAACCCTTTTCTTTTCAAAACCAGATTTTCTTTCAAACCAACACTTCTTTCCAACCTTCTTTTAAACCAAACCAGTAAAACCAAGGACAGTTGACAAGGATACAACAATGGATAAACTTTCCTCGATTAAGTTCGGGAAGCAGGGAATGAATATTGTCACGGGACAATATAAGGGAGTTGACGACAGAATACTTCACCTAGGCGTGTGACGGACACTACAAGTGTACCAACTGTGTTGTGGGACGACCGCACTCCGATAGGAGCATGTGGGCCTGACAGACCTACTATGGGTTAGTTGGGTAAGTAGCAATGTATCAGTATGATACCCATATATGTATACGAGTAGAGTCCGAAACACGGGAAGTAGTCGACTCCGTCTACGGTCAGCAGTATAAATCAAGCAAGAGCTAAGGATTACAAGGAATAGTTGAAGTTAAGGAATTCAGTTAGTTAAGTTCGCAGACTAAAAGGATTAGTGAACTCCTTTCAAGGAAATGTTAAGAGTTAGGAAGGCGATGGGCACAAACTGTTATGTAAAGACATCAATATGTCTTAAGGATCCTTAGGGATAAAACATGTTAGCTGGAACGGTGACCCAGCTTGTACATGGCAAGCAAATGCCTAATGTGGAAACACATTAATGTGCAAGAACGGGATGAAATTCCCAGAATAAGTACCTACACTACCAGGAAATGTAATCTTCACAGAAGGAGATAACAACCAGTTAAAGAACGCGAAAGCGTAGCTAACGGAATGTACCAATAAGTGTGAGCCAAATGTAAAGGCATAAACTTAACAACCCAGGAGCAATCTTGAAGGGTGTTCACATCAACAAATTGTGAATGAAATGCATGACAGAAGCACAAGGGTGAAACAACACACAGTTTAGAATAAGTTGGTCAGCGAGGGACTGACAAACCTAAGGGGGCATCCCATGAAAGGAAATGTGATGCAACGACCTTGTAATATGTACAGAGAAGTACATGTGGCGGACAGCCTATAATGAGCCAGCTCAGGCAAATAAGGCTTATAATCCAAAGCAGGATATATCATTAAATTCGATTGATGGTAGAAGTTTAGGTTGTAAGCGAATAGAGTGGTAAACGAACCACTGCATTAAGAGTGGGGATACCTCTCCGACATTGTGACACGCAGAGCGGTAGTTATGTGAATCAGTTCAAGAAATATGTTGAGGATTGACCATGTTGTATTGAAAGAGAAATTAGCTTAGTAGTTGTGTATAAAGTGAAGCACCTGGTGAATAACGCCGGCTTGGACGAATGATCGATGCTCAAGGAGCATTCAGTAGTCATCCAAATGAGTGATGAACCATAATGTGAATAATGTAAATTTATGTGTGGAAGTTAATGTGACAGTAACTACTATGTGAGTTAGTGTTATACATAAGTAGGAACGGTGCGCAACAAGCGAACCGTTGTATAAAATGTTGTTATACGAAAACGTAACAGGTAAGATCAGTTATGAGTTAAACTCAGTGAAGATGCAAGATAAGTGATGTTAAACACTGAGCAATAAGCCAGTGGTAGGTACTGTGATGAGGAAACTCAGTGTGAATTCATGGCGAATCGCATAAGGGATTACTGTCAAGAGTTTACGCTTGCACTCTGTATGACTGAGTGTTTTGGTATTGCACTTGCGCAGTAATGATCGAATGAGATAGCTAGGAATGGAAACATGTTGATTGTGGACAAATAATGTTTAATGGCCGATGCATAGGAATGCAAGGCCGCACCAATAAAAAAAAAGGGGTACTTGTGCAAAACCAAACGTGGAAATATGTTAACAGTAAGTGACTACAGTAGCACTAGCTGCCAAATATCGGTATGGAATATACCACAAAGGTGTAAATAGCTGAGAGAGCACTACACACTAGGTAGTAGCTCAAATCTCAACCGACAGTAAGTCGGAAAGGAACAAGTCAATCATTGTGAAATACATAGCTGTATACACAGTAAATTATCATGGAAGTGGATGGAAAATTGTGAAACTCAACGAATTCGCTAACGGTAAAAGATACCGTGCGTCGGTTGAGAAACCATTGTACCAAGATGAAGGTGACAATTGGGGATGTACAATACAGTAAGAATAACAAAAGGGAGCAATTAAGCTCTACAGTTATTAGAGTTTCGCAGCAGAAACTAGTGAACCAGTGATTCAAGTGTTGAATGTACATGGTAAACTGAGTGAATGGCTAATTATTAATGCCTAAAAGCCTCACAGGCCAGGACCGAAAACCGGTTATGAGTTACAACTCCAATGAATTCTTGGTTTAGGAACTAAACGCCAATATGGTTAAGATCCTCTAATAAGAATCCATTGTGTAATAGACCGCGTGGAAGTTAAAACACTTCACGACGGCAGAACATTTAAGCCAATGTTTAGTGATTGATTACGGGCGTAATCCCTTTTAAGGGGGGGTAGAGCGCAAAACCACTTAGTGTATTATTACCGTACAAGTGTACGTAGTGTATGTGATTATATTGTGCATAGCACAAATTTATTATTGTTTGATGATTGGTGTGTGTGTTACGTAAACATACACATTCATCATGGATTAATTGTGGTAATTGCGCACAGATGATGCGAATACCATGTGATAAGTGGTGTGTGTTAACAGTTGTGTGTGATTGTACAAGTGTGGGGAGTAGATAAACTCCCGGGGGAACAAAAGCCCCGACAGTGTAAATGTAAAACCAGGTTAGTATTTTGGAGAAGATATGTGTATGTATATCTATATATATACTTTATAGTGATGCATGAAAGGGCATGATACCGACATAGAACCTAGTGAGAATGAGATTCCTAGGCAACAGGATTAAAGTGAATGGAAGTAACTGATAGACGGAGTTCTATCCTTTGGAGATGTTGTGATCATGACTAGAATGATTCAAAAGATAGAAAATTGGAAATGAGTGATTTACTTGATGCTTGAAAATGAAGTGGGAGGTGGAAACTTGATTGCATGTGATCAAGGGAAGCGAACACAAATTGGAGTGGAAGGATAGTTCAACACTGATGCTGATCAATCAGGGTTGGATGATTCTTGAAATCCCTATAAGTGGTCACAATAACCACGCTAATAAAAGAAGCAAAGAGCTTAAGTTGGACTTGGAGTGTGTGTTTTCAAAAGGATTCAATTGGTATTTAAAACGTTGATGGATACTTTACATAATTAAAGTCTTCTTACTTAACCTCACAAAGAAATTTTAAATTAAGTGATTGTTTTAAAACTCCCAAAGGCACGGGGACGGAAGGTGTCCATCGCGACCGGGTTCTGCGGGATCACAGTGTATATCAAGGATATTTTTGATTGCTATACATGCTCTGACATGTTGTGTGGTATGTGTAATGAATGTTGTTTGACTTGGATTTCCTAAAGTGTATACTATCAGGCCTATGAGTCTAAATGTGTGGTGTTACATAGACCTATGTGTCTAAAGACTGTTATGTTGTGGGGACTCCTGTGTCCAAATGTTGTTAGGTTACCCAGACCAGTGAGTCAAAGGGGTGTTATGTATGGTAAGTGTTGTTAAGATACCGGACATAGAGTCCGAGGTTATCATGTGTATATGTTATGTTATGGTGTGGATGTGAATGTGTTGCCCGGACCATTAAGTCCGAGGTTATGATGTAAAGTGTGTTTGGTTATGGAAGTTTGTTTCCAAGTGATTCCTGTGTTCTAATCTAATGATATGTGAAAAGTGTGAACTTCGAGGACGAAGTTCTTTTAAGGGGGGTAGATTGAAATACCCCAAACCTTGATATGTGGTTTAAATATCAAACTATGTTATATAAAGGCTAAAAAGTGCCTTAGAAACATCAGTGAACAATTTAAACATAGTAAAGTGCAATAAAGCACTAAGACACAGTTTGAGCAAAAAACATGCTCTAAGCTATGAGTGAACTTGGGTTAGGACCCAAAGAGCCTACCAAGACTTGATAACATGTAATTATGATTTAATAAGGCTAAATAAGTCCTTAAGAAACTTTGGTGGACAGTTAAACCAAATAAAACATAAGAAAATACCTTAAAGTCAATATGAGCAAAAATGTGCTTAAGCTTGGGATAAATGGTATAAGGCCTAATGGTCATACCAATACCTATTTATATGTTAATGAACATATTAAATCAATTACTAAAGAAAACCAAGCTTGAAAACAAGTTAAAACACAAATGTGCTTTAAGGAGTCTTAAAGACGTTTTTGAAAAATTGTTGTAAATGAGTTTTGAATGGCTAAATGTCCATCATTACTCTTTAATTAACATGTGTACTATATAGTATCACATTGGGTGGCCATATTAGTGGGAATCAAAAATTTCACTTCTATGGCCTTGTATTTGTGAATAGTAATTTTTACAAGCTAGTTTGTAACATATAATGTATAAGTAATTAAATGAGTCAATAAAGACTATGTACCCTTCTATTAAAATGGGGGCCGGTTTCCAAGGTGTGACTCACCACATTTGAACAATAAGTGAGTTAAGTAATGACAAAGCAAAGGTACTATTTGCTTTTAGCTTAAAATCTCCAAGAGCAAGTGTTATCTTCATTCTCTCATTCCTTCCTTTCATTTCCCACGGTGGTTCTTCTTCCTCCTCTCTCCATCGGTTTTCCAACAGCCCACACTCATTCTTCATCTTTCACTTGTAACTTGTGATTCCCTTGGCCAAAATCAAATCCAAGACCAATTTGTCTTAGTTAGGTCAAGCTCTACACTTCCCTCTTTTTAAATCTTCAAGAACTCAATTTTGGTGCCATGGAGTTTCACCATTGAAGGAGCTGAGCTCATCTTTTCACATATTCTTGTTCTCCTTTGCTTCAAGGTAAGGAAACTCAAAGAAAATCCATGTTTCCTCCATGTTTTCATGTTGTCCAAAAATTCACTCCACAATGGTGTATTTATCTTGTGTTTTAGCTTCATTTGAATCTTCCAAGGGCTAGGAGGAGTCCTCTCTTGACTTATCAAGTCTCTTCCAATTCCAAGGTAAAACAATTACCTTAATGTGTTAAAACAATATGTGTAACTAGGGTTTACAATGAGGAGAAGCATAATGCTTGAATACTCATTCTATTGTTTGTAATGTTTAATAGTTGAAAAGGGACCAAATGCCCTACCGGTTTCACAAGGAACAGAAAGAAAGTTGTGAGGAAAAGAGTAACAAGCTATCTCAATGTAGTTTAAAATGCCTTAGGAAATTGAGCTTGATTTGCTTGATAAAATACCTAGAGCCAATGGTGAGTGACCTAGCAAAATGTTTCAAGGAGACTAGTAAAAGAACATATGTTTTGGTGTATGTATTTGCAGGTCAAAGGCATTATTTATGTGGGAAATTCAGTGTTTAAGGTTATGCAATTTAAGGGCCTAAGAGCCATGTTATTTAAGGGCCTAAGTGCCAAGCAATTTAAGTTATGCACTATATGTGATGTAGTGCTTAATGTGTGAAGTTTGTGTAAAAATGTGCTTGATGGATTTTAGGTGTTTTGAATGAAATAAGGTAAAAACCTAAGTGTTGGATGTGAGTATATACAAGAGAAGCTATGGCCAAATTTGGGAAATGTGTAAGAGTTCTAAGTGTTGTAAGTGGTTGTGGTGAACTAGGAAGTGTTATAGGTGAATAAATGTTTACTGAGAAGAAAAACATGTGTTAAGGTGATTTAGAGTGATGCAAGGATTTAAGGTGTTATCTTGGAAGTTCTAGGAATTCAATGTGTGTTAGTGGATGTGTGTAAGTCTTGGAGGAGTTTGTTTAAGGTTTAGGTAAGGTTGGTGTTTAAAGAATAAATGATGTTTAGGTAAGGTTTTGAGTAAGGAGTTTTAAAGAAGTGTGAAAAGGAGATTTAGTTAGTAAGAAAAGAAGTTGAGAGATGATGATAAGGTGTAGAGGAAACACCTTGGTATTGTGGTCATTATAGGTGAAATGCCACCTAGAAATCATAAGGAGAAAAATTGTAAGTGTTAGGAATTTTGTGGAGATATATGTAAAGGTTTAAGGAATTAGACAATAGTTTTTGTGAGTGTTTAAGAATATCTCAAGGGTGTGTTTGAAGTGCCAAATGATGTTAGAACACATTAGAGGCCTTAGGAGAAGTTGGTGAGGAATTGGTAAAGTTTGGGTAAGTATAGAAGGCGACCGACCCAGGGGCCGACCCAGTTTTTGGGTCGGTCGAGCCTCTGTTAAATGTTAGGAAGTGTTCGGTAATGGTCGACCCAAAAGGGTGGGTCGGACATGGGCGGTCGGTCAAGTTTCAAAGTGGGAAAATGTCGCACATGGACCGACCCAAAATGGGGTCGGACGTGGGTCGGACGGTCATGTTTGTAAGGAAGTAAAAGGGTTCTGTAATGGACCGACCCAGTGTGGGTCGGTCGTGGGTCGGTCGGACTAAAAACAAGGTTTGAGGTTATGAAATGATATGTGATGATGGGGATTGGTAGGTAATGATGTTATAAGGATGTTAAGGACATGTTAGGGGAGTTTTAATGAACCTAAGTGGGTTAAAAGTTGTATAATGTGAGAGAAAACAAGTTAAAAATGTAAAGTTATTTAACCAAGTTAACGGGGAAAAGTTATAAGCGTTAGACTTAAACAAACATGTTACCCCAATGTAATAAAAACACAGTGATGTTAACAGTTGTTCGAGAATTGCTCGAGGAACATAAATGGACAGGATAAGTGGACTCCGGTGACAGGTATGGTTTTCTTGCAACGCGTCCTACCGATACACCGGCTTGTATGCCAATGGTTTTTGTATGTTTGCCACATTATGATATAAATCATGAAACGAGTTTACAGTCGTTATTGTATTGTATGTTTACGTGCGATACCGGTAACTCTAATGCGCTTGAAGGGCTAGTTAACCACTATTAGGTAAAAACGTAAGAGAACGGTATCCGGTAACAACGTTTCCGACTTAAGGAACGTCTAACCACGGCTATGCGTGAGTTGGTTATGTGATGTTTGTGCGTGATGTTTGTATGTGAATGTATGACTCTCTCTTCCCTTGGTATGTCTAACAAGACTTAACCCAATGTTGTGTTTGTTTAATAAAGTTCAAAGATGAACTTCTAATAGTGCTAACGGGGGAGTGAGGAGGTCGGTCTGTTCCGGCCACGCGTGTGAGTATGGGGGCGTTGTCATAGCAGGTTCGATCCTCTCTGTATGTTATGGTTGTTTTCCAATTTGGTTCCCAACCTTCCCTTTAGCTTAACCAAGGCTATTACTGACTCACGTCGGGCCACAGGGGCATACTATTGTTATTTTTGTTTCGGTGTGCTTGGATCACTATATCCGAGACACCTTGTGTTAAGTTAAACCGTTCATTTAACGAGACGGTAACGAGTATGTAACGAGCTTATCATGAGACTGGCAACAATCTCTAGGCTCACCAGTGTATTGGTGATGTTTGGGTCGGTACCTAAGAGGACCATTCCGTTATGTTATGTATTTGTTGTGATGCAATATTCATTGCGGTATTATGTTGGTGTACGTGGAAACGTGCAAAGTGTGTTTAAGTGTTGTATGTAGTGCATGTTGTAGGTTGTATAATGTAGATTGTGTGGATCATGGATATGATCCCAGTTTGTGATAAGAGGCGTTAAGGATAAACCCGATTTAGGGTATGTGTCGTCTATTAAGGAAGTAGCTCCATTGGAGGAGAAACACTCTAGGGATGATGAATACCATGGGTGACTTGTTAGTAGGATGACTATTCGATTGTTGAGCCCATTGAGGCGAATTAAGTGTGTGTGTTTATTGTCACATGCATGATTTAAATCTAATCAACTGCATGCTAAGACGACAATTAGTTGTGGCGTGGCCCGGTAATGTGGGCTGCGGGATTACCATACCAGCAGGTGCTGAGCCCCTTGGGGCCACCCCTTTCTCTTCTTTTCCTATTTTCAGGTACGAAGTGCTGGAAGCCGTTCGAGAGTAGGACGGGTAGTCGTGTACATGGGTATTCATTTAAGTGTATATATACAGTAGGTGTCGTAAGACCGATGTTGTTGTCGGCACAGTTTATAAATACTCGGTATAGTTGATAAGGTATATGTTGTTGTTGTTGTTAATGTAAAGGAATAACAATGTGTAGTTGCTCGGGAATTTAGCCCATCAGACCGGTACAATGTGTATGATTAGCCTTGTTAGCCCGTGGGTGGCTAACGGCGTGTAACACCAACGAAGTAAGTAATGTGATGAGGTGTTCTTCCGCTGCAGTTCATTGTGGATGTTAATGTTGGAGGGGTGTTACAGGCATGATAATATACTAGAGAAACTATGGCAAAATTAGAGTAGAAACCAAGTGTTTTAGTTAAAGTTGTGAGTTTTTATGACCTAGAGTCGACAAATAGACTCGGCCACCATTTAGACTAGTCTTTGGACTCATCACCTAGAGTCCATAAATAGACTCGGCCACCTTGGATTACGGTTCAAGGTGAGAGGCAAAGATTAAGATGGTGCGGTGGGATCTCCTAAATCCCAAATTTAAGAAATAATGTTTATTTAACCCAATGACGTTGATAGCTCATTGGCTAGGGTTACCTTCGACCCGACAAAGATAAACATTGAGTTAAGGAACAACCAATTCTAATTAAAGGAAGGTTGGTACACTGAGATAAGGGTGAATATGAGAATAAGAGAAATCTTGACTTAAGGAGTTAAAAACTAACTCACTTACTTAAGGAACGCCTATTAAGTCGTTCAATGTGATTGGTTATGAATTGTTTCATATGTTGTGTGGTGTTTATTGTACTTCTTATTAATGTTGTATTAATAATCAACCGCATGTTTACGACAAAGTAGTCGTTGTAGCCTCATTAGCTTGGGGGCTATAAGTTAATCGTACCAGCAAAGGTGTTGAGCCCCTAGGGGCATCCATATTAATTTGCAGGTGAGAAGCAGCAGATGACCCGACTTGAGAGTAAGATGGGGTAGACGTATGGTTTAAGTATGACCTACGAGTTGTGCATGTACTCTCGTATGGTAATCTATGTTAGTAAGTTGTATAAGATGTAAGGAACTTGTAATGGTTATGTAATTGGTTAAGACTTGTAAGTATTAATGTTCGGTATATTCGGGTCCATCAGACCATAGCTAGATCTTGGAGAATTTAGTATGCCTAGTTAGTCACGTGGGTGACTAACGGCGGTAACACCAATTGTTGTAAGAATTCAGCTGCAATGTTAATATAAGTAAGTGGAGGTTTATGAGACGAATATGGCTTTATGAGTTGGGGTGTTACAAAAAGTGGTATCAGAGCGAAGTTATGCTCTGATGACTAGAATTACCGAACTTAGGAGAATACCGAGTTAGAGTTTGACTTATGGGTTAAGGGTTGAGAGATAGTGCGAGAGGTGCGTTAGTTAAGGCTTCCCAGTGTTTACCGAATACCTGCATACCTAAACCCGCCCTCCACATCCCTAGCTTTGAAATACGGGGAACAAATGCCAGAGAGAAGAAAGCCTTCTCTTACTTAGGGAAACCCGATCTGGCAATTAGTCAACATTTAGCAATACGAGAAACACATTGTTATACAACAGTTTACGAAAAACTTGGAGGTGTTAATTGGAGCGCAGCGTAGAAACAGGCGCTGCCAATGGAATTCTACCAGTAAGAGAGCGGTAATTACCGGCAACATGGGTCGACATGATACGCAGTCGATATAACCCAGCCACACCCATAGGAAAGGGAAAGCACTACGAGTGCACTAGAGAGGAAAAGAGAAGTGATAGGGATACCGGATAGTAGTCCGAAGGAGCATAACTGCAGAACAATACCGCGCATGAGAATAAAGACTACCGGAAATTCCATTATGAAACGGGAGCTCCAAACCCCATACAACTTGAAAACTTATGAGGACCTGACGGGCATAGCTCAGGCGACTAAGGAAACGTATACAAATTGAATATTGTATAGGACTACGATGTAGTGTCTAAAGGAGAATCATTACTTAGTAATCACGACAAAATGTGTAGAAACGGGAGTGAGGATTAAGACATAAGTAAATAACAAGGGGTTCCCTCAGAAAGAGGAACACCCTGATAAGTGACTGTACTGTCAAAACAACCAGAAAACTGCCGGATTGTCAGTTATCCAAAACAAGAGAACATCGAAGGAGTCCCAAGGACTACCAATTACATGGAGATTAAGAGAAAGTACCACTACTAACGTATACAGTACCGGTAGCCCATCTTGCATGGCGCACTTTCCATAGCAAGTGCTACCACGATGAAGCTATATGAGAAGCCATCATGGCAAGATAGCGGAACGCTACAGTTATTACACATATTATTACCGGATTGCAAATCCTTAAGAACCAGAGAATGAGACCTTGGAAAGGCCTAACGACCTGACCATAACGAACTAAGTCGACACATCAGTCAACAGAGAGCTGAACTTGGACAGAATACTAAACGATGCAAATATTAGCAACGGTACAACCTACGTCAATGACGAACAACCAACACTACATGTGGGAACACCAATCCCGAACCTCGAAGAGAAGAACCAATGAGACCGCTCAAGAATTTGAACAAAACACTACGTAAGTAATAATCGACAATGAAGGTATTACGAAATACGATAGAGGCAGTCGACACACCGACTTCCAACAAGAATGGGATAGAACTCCCAGGATCATCACTACGAATGCCAGTAACAACATTCTTCATTGGAGATGTTGGTAAACCCCGGAAACGGAATCAGAGGAAATGAGTCTAAACAATAATCTACCAAGGATCAAAGATTTACAATCCTGAAAGAGAAAAGCTCAGAGGACTACCCCACAGAGCGGGCATAGTCAAGTCGAACAAACTGATGAACGACAGATAGCATTGTTGCCTAACTCATTAACACCCAAGTATGATTGATCATTGACGGGTGGCGTAGTCAACAAATGTTGAACGAAGCATTGAGATGGAAGCGCATGATAACCAGGATAATTATCCAACTTAGACACCGTAAGGGAGATGCCTAATACGAACCAAACCTTAATCGCTAAAGGACTCAAGTCCTTAAGAGCGGAAGTAGTACTGCAGACACTAAATAACGTTAGATCACTTTAATGAACTTCCATAACGAGAAGCAGGATGCAGCAACTTACCATGAAACCCAGTAATACATTTAATATGTAACCTAACGGTTAAGAGAATTTAAAGAACCAGAAACTTATGAGGATAACCTACAGATGGGCAAGAGTATAAACAGTGAACCGAACACCGACTCACACTTAAGAAAATTAAACGCTAAGAGCCTACGAGCCAAGGATGTTAACCACATCAGAGCCGAGGCGCAGGAAGGCATAAGAGGGCTTATTTAAGCCATGAACAGTCTACAATTCGTAGATATGAATGGTTACGAAACCTATAATTTAATTGAGGAGGAATTACCAGAAGAATGGGCACCTATAGGAATAGAGAGATACAATAGACGGGGCGAAGAACAAACCACTCCTTTAGGATGGGGATACCTCTCCTTGATGTGAGGCCTTGAGTGGGAATAAACCTCTCAAAGTGGGCTTTCACTTATTAAAGATAGAATTCTCTTCTATTAGAGAACGGAAACCGTAAACCTTGAGATTTCCTTGGAACGTACCAGTTACACGTAAATAATAAGGAAGGCTGCGTAGACAGACCTTATGTCCAATGCTCAGGATTAGGAATCAGTAATCGTCAGAGATAAACATCGTGAGTGCACAATATGGCACGTCAAGTGACCAACGCTCAGAAGAGCTTGTGACTCAATGGCTGAATTCTTTTGTAGCCAGTTAAATCACTCGGTAAATAACATCATAAAGGATGGAAGAATGTGAGAGAGAATAACCTACTTGCGAACCCGAAATTGAAGTGAAAACCCTTCATATTAAGAGATAACAATTTTATGGCACGGTACGGCAACCGCCATACACCCGAAATTAGAGAACTCCTAGTGTGTTTATACCAGGAAGGGATTGAATATAGGATAAGGTGTTAAAGTAAATGATTGAGTAGTGCACCATCAATGGGCAACAAAGTAAAGGCAAACTACCACGATAGCAGAGGTCGGGCAGACAATACCTATATAATGGATTAAGTCATGGTGCGCAGTAAAACGACCATTATGTGTAAACCGTCAAATATTGACATGAAGGTAATTAGATTTATGAGCTAAGACCAATGTAGGTGAGGAAATAAGAGGGACGATGAACTGTGCATTAATGCCAGTAATTTAGACCAGGCGGTGAAAGATTTCACCATAAGCACACTGTCCATTCCTTAAGAAACTGGAAGTGCGTTCCTAGTAGATCAAACATGAGAAACAGGATAATAGGCTCCATGGAAAGAAACCTCAAATGCTAAAGGATATAGTCCATACTAAATACAAAAAGAAGCTAGAGCATATCATATCTAAGAACCCAGTAAATGGATTTCCCTTGATTAAGTTCAAGAAGAACAATAAGTGTTATTATGGAACGATGAAAGAGGAGATCGACAATAGAATACTTCATAATTAGCAGTAGCTAAACGTGTGACGGACATTACAAGTATACTAAATGAGATGTGGGATGACTACACTCCATAGGGGCTTGCAGGCCTGACAGACTCATCTATGAGTTAGTCGGGTAAGTAGTAATGTACCAGTAAGGTACCCCATGCATGTAAATGAGTAGTGTAAGGAACACGAGAAGTAGTCGACTCCGTACCACGATCAGTGACGCAAGATCAGAGAAGAACAGCTAGCTACCTAGAGTAATGGAAGAGAAAGATCACAGTTAAATCAATGACACAAAAGGAATCAGAGAACTCACTTCAGACAGAAAATAATTAGAAATTATGAAGTGCGATAAGCACGGATTATTAAGTGCAGACATAGGACATGTCTTAAGACGTTATAGATAAAACTGTAAAGCGCAATAAGCACGAAATAGTAGTTTCAGATTAAGAATTATCCTCAGACCAAAGGTCAGTTGGAAAGAACAAATCAGACACTTGAGAGAACACTAAGAGTATGAACATTAGATCTTCAGAGAGGATGGGATAGACAAGATACAATTCATTAAGGACGTGTATAAGTAAAGATAACACGTGTCCATTGAGAGATGTTTATTCCTAAACTATAAGGATACAAAGGGATGTGAAATACATTAAAAGGATAAAGACGGGCAAAGTACGCCCTAAGGTTATCAGAGTTGCACGGCGGAAGCTAGTAGACCGGTACCTTAAAGGTTTCGTATACCTAATGAACGGGAAAGGAATGATGTACCGCACGACTTCCAGTTGGATGAATATACGATTTGTTGACCGAATGCTTTATAACCTTTGAGGCTAGACCAAACCAAGTTGAGAAAATGGTATAAATACCGTTAAGAATCCTAGATATAGAGACTCAGCCATTAACATGGTTAAGACCCTCTGGTCGGATCATAATGTGAGATAGACTACAATGAAGCCAGAATGCTCCATAAGACCTAGGCACCTTGAACCAATGTTCAAGAAGGAAATAATGTTGATTACGTGGGCATACTCCATTTTAAGGGGGGTAGAGCGAAAAACCGCTTAACGTATGGTTTCGTACTAAGTATGTAAACTACGATGTGCATAGCACAAAAGAATTTAAAATTTTGTTTTACATTAACATATGTATATATTTTGAGATTAATTATGGTTATTGCACACAGAAGATGCGAATACCATACGTATTAAGTACCTACCTTGTAACTCTGGTATGAGAATACAAGTGAAGGGGATTAGAGAGACTCCATGGGAATTAGAATCCCTATGGTAAATATTTATATAGGACATGAATAAGGTAATATTATGAGATATGAATTGATATGAGTACGAGGTATGAAATGGTAATATTATGAGGTAAGAATCGGTATGGAACAAATATATAACTTAGTAGGAATTAAACTCCCCGGGTAATTGCTTGGAGTTGAACTGAGAATGATTGATGGACTGAGTCCACACCTTGGAGATGTATTGATTATGACTAGAATGACTAAAAAGATAGAAAATTGGAAATGGGTGAACTATTTGATGTTTGAAAATGACATGGGAGGTGGAACTTGATTTTCTAGGGATCAAGGGAAACCAAGCACAAATTGGGGTGGAAGCATAGTTCAACACCGATGCTGATCACATCAGGGTCAAATGATTTCGAAACTCCCTATAAGTGGTCACGATTAATCACGTTATAATAGATGCGGTTAGCATAAAAGTGGATTTGGAGTTGATTGTATTTTTAATTAGAGGAATTATTCCTCACTTGACTTCGTAAAAATGATTTCCTTTTTATTGAGTCTCGCCATGAAGCCGAGGATGCATGAGCCTTTTTATTCGGACCGTGACATGGGCAGAACAGAGTGGTTTTGTATTCTATCCCATGAAGGTGAGGACGAATGTGCCTTTGTCTTCGGACCGGTGACATAGGAGAATACTACAAAAGTATATGACTGTTTTAATCTCCCGAAGGACCGCAGACCAGAGAGTGTAAGTGTCCAATAGTTGGTACCCACGGGCGATATCTTGCATTACTCGCTCATGAAGCCGAGGACATGTGAGCCTTCGTCTTCTAACCGGTGATGTGGGGAGGATGCAAAAGGGAATTTTGAGTGCTATACATGCTTAAGCATGTTGCGGGATATTGAGTATAAGTACATGACAGACCAAATGAGTCTGTAAGATTATACATATAAACATGATCTATGTGATCTATGGAATGAGATAAACTGTGTATTCGAATGAGATAAGATGCATGAGAACTTTGGGGACAAAGTTCATTTAAGGGGGGTAGATTGAAATACCCCAAACCTAAGTATGGGACGTAAACATAAATTTCTAATTAATAAGGATAAAACATGCCTTAGAAACATTGGTAGACAATTTAAACCAAAGAAAACACAAGAAAACACCATAAAGTCAATTTAAGCAAATACTTGCTCTAGACTTGGTGTAACCATGATTAGGACCCAAAGGTCATTCCTAGACCTTATTAACATGATAATTAACATGTTAAATCAATTACCAAAGAAAACCAAGCTAAAAAAAAGTTAAAACCCAAATTGTACTTTAAGACTTCTTAAAGCACATTTTTGAAAAATTGTCTTAGAAATGAGTTTTAAGTGGCTAGTTGACCAATCTTATACCTTAATTAACATGTGTACTACTTAGTATCACATTAGGAAGCCTAAATCAATGATAAATAAAAAATTTCACAAATTTGTGCACTAATTATGAATAGTACCCAAATAGTGCCCAAAATAAGTCAAATGACTTTCTTAAGTGGTCAATGGTCAAATAACACCTAAATATCTAAGGGAAAGAGAGAGGGCCGGTTTTTGAGAGGGTGAGTCATCACCAAGGCCAGCACATTAGGAAAGAAAGGGAAAAGAAGAAAAATGACTATTTACCTTTTTAAAGTAAATATCTTCCTTATACCACTTATCTCTCTCACCTCTTCTCATTCTTCCCTTCCCCACAGTTTCCTTCTTCTCCTCTCTACTCCAAACCCTTAATAGCTCCAGCCATGGCTTCTCCAACTTCATTCACTCGCCAAATGCAACTCAAAACTCCAAATCTAAAATAAACCACATATTTCGCTTAGTTAAGTCAAGGGCTTCAAAATGCTCTTATAAAAATCCCAAAACCAGAAGTTGGACTCCATTGATGGAGCTCCATTTGATGAGAAAATTCATATACAAGAGCTATTTTACACTCTCTTTGGGTTAAGGTAAGAAAAACTTGAAAATCATCTTTTCCATCCATTTATATTAATGCCAAAAATTGCCTCTTAAGATGGCTCGTTTTACTCCTGTTCTAGGCTTAATTCATTCTTCAAAAGAGTAGAAAAGGTATTTCCTTGACTCTTTATCAAAGTCCATTCCAAATTCCTAAGGTAAGCACCCACTTTTATGCACTAAGCACTTCTTTGTACTCAAGAGTAAATTCCATGAGTCTAGGTACACTACTTAGCACTCATTACCTTATTTGAACATTGATTAGAATTTTAGCAAGGGAGGAACCATCTTGGCCCAAATTCAATTAAGAAACAAAGAGTAAAAGAGAAAGGAAAAGACTTGAAACATAAGGTAAATTGCTTGACTTAATGTAATATAGTGCCTTAAGGAAATGGTTTATATATATATACCAAACGTGGCCTAGAGCTTACATTACAATATGGTTTATATAACCTAGGGAAAAGAATATAAACAAGCTTAAGAACTTGTGAACTTGTGACTAAGAAGCCAATGGAAAATGAGTTAGTAAAATAAGCATAAGGTGGATTATAAAATCATTTATAATTGATATGAGATTGAGAGTTGTGTAAATGCAGGTTGAAAGCTATATATGTGGGAAATTCAGTGTTTAGTTATGTCATTTAAGGGCCTAAGAGCCATGTCATTTAAGGGTCTAAGAGCCATGTCATTTAAGAGCCTTAGTGCTATGCAATTTAAGATTATTGCACCATATTATGTTTGTTATGAATGGCTTGAATTGGGTGAGAAATATCATGAGAAAAGGACTTGATGTGTGTGTGTTGATTAGAGGAGAAAGACTATGCATATGGACATGATAATAAACTAGAGAAAATATGGCAAAATTAGAGTAGAAACCAAGTGTTTTAGTTGAAGTTGTGAGTTTTTATGACCTAGGTTGTACTAGGAATCATTAAAGGAAATTTGAGTGGAAATGAGTTAATAAAGATGATCTTGAGGTTTAGAAAGACCTAGAGTTGTCTATGAGGAATTAGAGGCTAGGTGGGTGTAGCAGACACACCGAAATCATTGTATGAGGGATGTTAAGACTTGTGAAAAAATATGGAGGAAATGATGTATAATGTCTTTTGATGATTTAGGTATGAACTAGAGAATATAACTTTGAGAATTTTGGGTAGCTTGTGTAAGGAGATAAAGATGCTAGTAGTGAATTAATAAGTGTATAGGTTGGATGGTAATGAGTGGATTTGGGTGATGGAGATGAAAACTATAAGGGAATGTTGTAACTTGTCAAGGGAATGACTAGGAATGGATAAGAGTGTATAACCATGTGAATGAGTAAATTGAGTAAATGTGATGTAAATGTTTGAGAGGAATTTAGGATGGTAAAGTTGAGGGAGAAAGGATGAGTACAAGGCTAAGTAATTATGTAGTTAGGTGAGGAACAATGTTAAGGTGTTAAGATGATGGCTAGAAATGCATAAGTATGTACAAGTTTAGGAATGATGAGTAGTAAGTGTAAAGGAGAGGAAGTTGTGCATGGAGATGCAACGTGACCTTGAGAACTTTGAGAAGTTTGGGTTAGGGAGATGAGGAGGATTGATAATGCTTGAGGAGTAGTCAAAATGGTTGAGAGGAAGCACTTTGGTTAGTTGAGGTTTTAGGCAAAGTTTACATGTTGGAAGAATAAGGAACTAAGTTTTCAGTGTTAGGAATTTAGTAAGAATTTGAGTAAGTGATTACGGAATTTGGAGGTGGGTTGAATAATGAGTTTGGTGGATGATTTAAGAGGGTATTAATGTGCCAAAATGATGTTGGAACATACTAGGACACTTGTGGAAACGATTGGAGTAAAATAAGCACTTTGGGAAAGGGTTCTACAGTGGACCGACCCAGAGGACCGACCTTATCTGGGTCGGTCGAGCAAATATTGTCAAACCGGATGCTTCTGCATCCGATCGACCCAGGGGGTTTGGGTCGGTCGTGGGTCGGTCGGCCTTATAAAAAAAGAAAGAGTGGCATTAGTGGTACACCATTAAGAGAGTAATGATGATTAGAAAGATATGTACATAAGAACCTAAGATATAAGGAGAAGTAAAATGATTTACGTGGTTAAGTTTAAACTATAATGACCTAGAGGTTATTAATCGGAAATCGTTAGTGGTTATACGAGTTAGGTTAATTGCAAGTAATTAACCACCCGATTGGATGAATGTTTTAGGGTTTGAGTATTTGGACTCCAGAGGAGAATAGACAACCGAACGAACAACGGTGAACGGTATGGTTTTCTTGTAACCTGCTTACTAACGAGGTGTCCCTCGGCTTGTGTGCTATTTGTTTATGTGTTCCGACTAAACAAGATAAAACATGCAACCAGTTTATTGTACTGTTGTGTGTTGTATGTAGACCTGGCAATTTTGACCCAACCCAAAACCCAACCCATACTTTTGCGGGTTAGGGTCTTGATTATTGACCCATCTATTTTTTGGGTTGGGTTAGGGTCATAAGCCAATTTTGTGGGTTGGGTTAGGGTAGAGATCTAAACCCACGACCCAACCCGAAACCCGAAAATATATTTGTTAATAATAAAAAACTTAATTCCCATATATATAATATATATATTATTTTCAGATCAAACTATACCTTAGCCTAAAGCCTAAGAGCAGTTGGACTATCCAACCTGTAATAATATCACACAATTTAACTAAACAGATGGCCCACCAGTTACATGTCAAACAAGACCTTAACATAATGTTGAAAACCCTAATGATCTCGTCTTTCAGACTCACATCCATCTTTCTTCCTTAAACCGTTGTTCATGTCTATGTCGCTCTTCATCTCTGCCTAAGATTTGTTTTTCTTATTCTCACTGCCATTATGTTCTTGAGAACATAGGTACCTTTAAATTATCTAGAAGGGTGAACAAAAGTAGGTGATATATATTATTTGTAAGTAGGATCTTGATTATAAACCTCTTAGTGAATTCTGAATCTAGCAATGCAGATAGCGTGGTTCATAAAAGTTCATCAACTGTTGGTAATGATTAGATGATTGTGATTGTACTTTTCTAAGGCACGAGCCCTTAGTTTAAATAGGTGTAATTATTTTAAAGCTTGGTCATAGTTTGAGGCTTTGAGCTGTCAATTTATAAACTATTTCTAACTTTAGAAGAATTATCTTTAGTATATTTCTCTAATGCATAATGAAGATTTTTATTTTTGTTTCCCTTTTTATTAAGCGCACTAGGATCATGTGCATAACTGCATATCTAGATAGGATTCCTCCCCAACAGTGGTAGAGCTTTAGGCTCATATTGATAAAAATAAACTTATGAAAAAAGTATGAGTTATTCTATTCATGGGAAATTGGTGTAGTACTTTAAATTCTTTGCGTAACATGGAATTCGTTTCAACTTTGGGTCGATCTAGCAAGATTACCTCTCTTCATTTTATTTCATTCTAATTAGTGTGCCAGCTAGCACTTGATGTTTTTGGATTTTTTATTAATTTCTACTCATAATCCATCTAAATTGTTGTATGCTTAAAAAATGGGTTGGGTGGGTTGGGTTAGGGTTGAGGGATTTTAAACGGGTTGGGTTAGGGTCAAGATTTTTTGACCCATCCATTTTTGGGTTGGGTTGGGTTGATGATATTTTAAATGGGTTGGGTTAGGGTTGATACCAACCCGACCCATCGACCCAAATTGTCATACAACTTGTATGAAACTAACACAACTTACCTTGAGAACTTACTAACAAAGTTTAGTAAAGAATTGTACGAGAATAAGGAACACTCCCTAACATTGGTTTGTTAGTAACCGAAAGAGGTTAGCTACCAAACATCATCGTTGAGACTTATACTAACTAGAACTTGGGGGGTGAGGAATCCGGGACTAACTCTGGTCATGCATGTTGAGTTAGGAGGTCGGTATCCTTACCAGGCCCGTCCTCCATTTAGACTTGTCTTCGGACTCGTCGCCTAGAGTCAACAAATAGACTCAGCCACCTTGGATTACGGTTCAAGGTGGGAGGCAAGATTAAGATGGTGCGGTGGGATCTCCTAAATCCCAAATTTAAGAAATAATGTTTATTTAACCCAATGGAGTTGATAGCTCATTGGCTAGGGTTACCTTCGACTCGACAAAGATAAACATTGAGTTAAGGAACAACCAATTCTAATTAAAGGAAGGTTGGTACACTGAGATAAGAGTGGATATGAGAATAAGAGAAATCTTGACTTAAGGGGTTAAAAACTAACTCACTTACTTAAGGAACGCCTATTAAGTCGTTCAATGTGATTGGTTATGAATTGTTTCATATGTTGTATGGTGTTTAATGTACTTCTTAGTAATGTTGTATTAATAATCAACCGCATGTTTACGACAAAGTAGTCGTCATAGCCCTGTTAGCTTGGGGGATATAAGTTAATCGTACCAGCAAAGGTGCTGAGCCCCTAAGGGCATCCATATTATTTTGCAGGTGAGAAGCAACAGATGACCCGACTTGAGAGTAAGATGGGGTAGACGTATTACAGGTTTAAGTATGACCTACGAGTTGTGCATGTACTCTCGTATGGTAATCTATGTTAGTAAGTTGTATAAGATGTAAGGAACTTGTAATGGTTATGTAATTGGTTAAGACTTGTAAGTATTAATGTTCGGTATATTCGGGTTCATCAGACCGTAGCTAGATCTTGGAGAATTTAGTATGCCTAGTTAGTCCTGTGGGTGACTAACGGCGGTAACACCAATTGTTGTAAGAATTCCGCTGCAATGTTAATATAAGTAAGTGGAGGTTTATGAGACGAGTACGCCTTTATGAGTTGAGGTGTTATAGAAATATAGTATGGAATATAAATAATATAAAATTTTGGGGTGGAATTGTAATTAAGGTGAAATTGAAGGTAAAAGCCGAATTAATTAAGGGCCATTATGTGATTATCAAGAGTAATTGGTAAGTAAAGATTTATTGAATAAATGGTTTGAAACTATAGGTAAATAATGGTAAAGGTAGAAAATGTAATTATTATTAATTTTGGGGTCAAAAACATAATTAAGGACAATTAAGGGTAAGACCTAAACTATTATGGTTCCTTTGGTAATTTCCGGAATCTTGGGGAAGAGAATGAAATTTTATAAAGTAGGATTTAAAACTATACAATAAAATATAATTAGAGGTAAATTGTGAAGATTATACAATTAAGGGTTATAGTTGTAAGTAACCGAAAACTTAAGGGGAGTATTTGGAATTAATAAAACTTAAGAAGATTGTTTGGAAGTTAGAATAAAATTGGAGAAGAAACTTTGGTATAATTAAATGAGGGGTGAAAGCTATATGTTATATAATTATAAGGATGAATTTATAAAGTATTGAGTAATAGTTGAGGTTGATGGATAATAAATCAAGTTATGTGTGAAATACCCCAAACCTAGATATGGTAATTAAACATCAAGTTATGATGTATTAAGGCTAAAACATGCCTTATAAACATTGGTAGACAATTTAAACCAAAGAAAACACAAGAAAACATCATAAAGTCAATTTAAGCAAATACTTGCTCTAGACTTGGTGTAACCTTGTTTAAGACCTAAAGGTCATTCCTAGACCTTATTAACATGATAATTAACATGTTAAATCAATTACCAAAGAAAACCAAGCTCAAAAACAAGTTAAAACACAAATTGTGCTTTAAGACTTCTTAAAGCACATTTTTGAAAAATTGTCTTAGAAATGAGTTTTGAGTGGCTAGTTGACCAAGATTATACCTTAATAAACATGTGTACTATTTAGTATCACATTAGGAAGCCTAAATCAATGAGAAACCAAAAATTTCACAAATTTGTGCACTAATTATGAATATTACCCAAATAGTGCCCAAACTAAGTCAAATGACTTCCTTAAGTGGTCAATGGTCAAATTAGGCCATAAATATGCCAGCAAACTTAATAAAGAAGAGGGAAAGGTAAAAAAATGACTATTTACCTTTTAAAAGCAAATATCTTCCTTATCACTCTTCTCTCTCCTCTCTTCTTCATTTCATTCCTTCCCCACCGTATTCTCCTTCCTTTTCTGCTCCAAAACAGTGAGAGATCCAGCCTCCATGGTTCTCCACCTTACTTTGCTTGCTAAATCCTTCACAAAGCTCCTAATAAAAAACTAAGCACATATTTGTGCTAGTTAGACCAAGGCCTTCAATTTCTTCTTTTCAAAACTTCAAGATCTCAAGTTTGATACCATGGAGAAACTCCATTGAAGGGGGAAAGGCTCATATTCTTGAACCTTACTACTCTCTTTTGCCTCAAGGTAAGAAAAGTCAAAGAAAAACCAAGTTTCCTCCATTTTTGTACATTACCGAAAATGACTTCCCATAGGGTTTTGTTTTGCTCCTTGATTTAGTCTTATTTCAATCTCCAAAGGAACTAGAAGGAGGTCTTCCCTTGATTCCTTATCAAAGTTCATTCCAAACTCCTAAGGTAATCATCTCATTTTAGTGCACCAAGCTCTCCTTTGTAACCTAGGAATGATTCCATGAGTTTAGGTATATTACTTAGTACTCATTACACCTATTTGAACATTGATTAGAAGATTAGCAAGGGAAAAAACTCCTTGGCTGATTTTCAATCAAGAAAACCAAGAGGAAGAGAAAGAGAGAAAGGCTTGAAATATAAGGTAAATTGCTTGCCTTAATGTAGTTTAATGTCTTAAGGGAATGGTGCTTGGATAGATACCAAATGTAGCCTAGAGCTTACATTGCTAAATGGTTTATATAACCTAGGAAAAGAATATGAACAAGCTCATGAACTTGTGACTAAAGAGCTAATGGTATGTGAGTTAGAAAAACAATCATACGGTGAATTATAAGAGCTTTTAAATTGCTATGAGATTGATGTGTGTAATTGTAGGTTGAAAGCTATATATGTGGGAAATTTAGTGTTTAGTTCATGTCATTTAAGGGCCTAAGAGCCATGTCATTTAAGGGCCTAAGAGCCATGTCATTCAAGGGCCTAAGTGCCAAGCAATTTAAGTTTATGCACTATATTGTGATTTGATGTAGTATGGGTGTAGTTTGTGTGTAAAGAAAATTCATTGGGGATTTTAATATCTTTGGTTGTTTAAGGATGAAAAACTAAGTGTTTGGGTGTAAGAATGTACTAGAGAAGCTATGGCAAAATTTGGTTGAGAAACTAAGAGTTTTTAAGTGTTATAGTGAGATATTGTGACCTCGGATGTACTAGGAACCATTAAGAGTTAAGTAGGTGGAAAGGAATAAATTAAGGTGTTCTTGAGGGTTAAAATGACCTAAGAATGTCTAGGAGGAACTAGAGGTTAGAATGGTGAATCCAAGACACCAAAATTATGGTATGTGAAGTGTTAAGACTTGTGCACATTTTATAGTAAATGGGGTATTATGTCTTGTAATGACTTTGGTGTGAACTAGAGAATATAACCTTGAGAAATCTTAAGAAGTTGAGTTAAGGAGATGAGGATGATTGATGATGCATTAGGTGTGGCCAATAAGTGAGTTGGTAATGTTGGTATAAGGCACCAAGAGAGGTTGGTGATGCACTAGTGTGCATAAGTGTTAAAAATGGAAATTGAAATTGGTGGAATTGAACAAGGATTGGATGATGTGTATAACTAATGATTTAAAAAGGTTTTAAGAGTGTTTAAGGTTTTTAAACACGTTTAGAAAACATGTGAAAAGATTAGGGAAGAAATGGGTAGAAGAACGGAATTGAAACAAGTCAAAATGAGTGTTTTCTGATTTCGACCTACCAAGGGGGTTGGGTCGGTCGTGCGTCGGTGGAGCTGAAATCTTCAAACCCGAGTGTTTTTTGACTTCGACCTACCCAGGGGGTTAGGTCGGTCGTGGGTAGGCCGGGTCTAATAAAAAAATGTGGGGCTTAAGTAGTAAACCATTATGAGATTAATGATGGTGAGAAAGATATACATATAAGAACTATAAGTTTAATGTTAATGGAAACATTAGAAACTTTTAAATCACAAGTGTTAATTAATGAGAAGCCTTGAGATAAGGTGAGTAATAAGTGAGAGGTTAACAGAATATAAGAAACGACAAGAGACCGTCATAGGTAATGACAAGTAGTCAAAGTTAATACAGAAATTGATCGTTCCGACTAAATGAATTATAGGAACGAGAACTAGTCAAAATGGCAGCCGGGACTAAGAGGTTGCCACATTAGGCTAGCCATTCTCAAGGTGACAGGTATGGTTTTCTTGCAACCTGTGTTCTACAGCGTTACACCAGCTTGTATGCCAACCTGTTTTTCTGTGTGTTTACCACCTTGCAAGATAAAGCATGAAATGAGTTTATAGTAATTCATTTATGTGGCATATTTAGTTCTGATACCATTTAACCTCGAACATGTGTTAAACCGTAGCTAACCGACTCTAGGATCACATAAGAGCTCGCTATTCGGATTTAATGACCCAACCTACGGGAACGTTCTAACTATGCCTATCCATGTGTTAGGTGTGTATTGTTGTTGTGTGTAAATGTGTTTACCCCCTTTGAGTATGTCATTGTGTAACGACTGTTGTTTTGTTTATGTATGTTGAATGGTACCATACCTCCCCTGTGTGTCTAATTGAACTTGACTAACTATAATGTAATTTGTGGTAATAATCCCCTTGGAGGGAGCTTCTAGCCAATATGTTATTTGGGGGTGAGGAATTCGGGTGTCCGGTCGCGCGCGTATGTTTGGGAGTTGTTATCTATATTTGATTCAACTCTCTCCCTTGTTTGGTTGTTTTCCTTCTTGGAATTCAATCTCCCTCGAGCCAATAGCTAGCTCTCCTACCTTGACTATTATTCCGGGCTAGGGGGATTTGTGTATGGTGTGATCGGGTCTATATTATGACCGTCACATCTAAGTAAAGTAATTGTGTACGATGTGTTCGGAGCTATATTATATCCAACACATCTAAGTAAAGTAACTGTGTACGATGTGTTCGGAGCTATATCATATCCGACACATCTTATGTAAAGTGTACATTTTCTATGAAGAACGGTAATGTGTTATGTATTGAGCCTGACATGAGAATGAGGATATTCCCTAGGCTCTATAAAATTGGCTAACTCCTGTTTCGGACCGAGGCCTCACGAGACTCATTCCCGAGTTATGTTGTGTATATGTTATTATGTGATGTGTGTTGTTATGTTTGTGTATGTTGATCACCGAAATCAACCCCATGTTAATATAAGAAGTAATTAGGTAAAACCCGATTAAATGGGTAAATGTCATCTAATAAGAAATTAGCTCCATTAAGGTAGAAACCCTCAAGGGTCAAGGAACACAATAATGTGATCTAACAAGTGTTGATGTGTTAACCTTATGGTTTGTATCCTATTGATTGGATATATGTTAATTATAAGCATGATATGTGTTTATAGTTTTCTATGCATGATTTAAATATAATCAATCACATGTTTAGACGACAATTAGTTGTGCGTGGCCCGGTAATATGCGGGCTGCACGATTACCATACCAGCAAAGGTGTTGAGCCCCTTTGGGGCCACCCATTACATTTCAGGTACAGTGGAGCTGGCAGTCGTTCAAGAGTAGGACAGGTTGTAAATAGGTTGTAAATACTCGGTACAGTTTGAAATGTAAATATATTCGACTCAGTTAGAAATGGAATGTTTGTGATGTTTGAAGTGCTCGGTAATCTTGTCTATCAAACTGGTACATTATGTATGTATTAGCCTTGTTAGCCACGTGGGTGGCTAACGACGTGTAACATCAAAGGATTAAGTTAAATGTTGAGTTGTAATTCTGCAACAATCATTGTTAAGTAATGTGTTTGTTGTTGGGGTGTTACAAGGAGTGAATATAATCTAAGGTGGAATAATGAGGATTATGAAAGGAAGATTAAATACACATGAAATAAAGCCTTAACAATAAACATGATTAAGGTGTGAAGAGTTAATGAAGATTAAGAGAGTAATTATGTAATTTGCATAAAATAATGAAAAGGGGAATAATTAAACCCGTTCACACTAAGATTAAATTCATATGAGGGTAATATATAATTAACGATCTCAATTAACTTAATTATAGGCTGTGACATACGGGGCGTAGATCGGACCTAGGCGAGGGCCAACTTCGGTGAACGGTATGGATTCTTGTAGACTGTTTGCTACCGGATTATACCTGCTTGTGTGCTATTCGCTCTGTGAATAATGACCAAGATTAATGCATGTAATATGGTGAATGTGTGTTTGTATTATTATTGTGCTCGATTTTCCTGTCACCAACTATACCTTCGAAACAAATAAATCACACATACAATACATGCGATAACAAGTGGATTACAAATGACGGACTTAGGTATTGAGAACTTGCACTCAAGTTCTCGCTAACTTCCTTTATAATACAAGTCAATATCCACATGTGATATTCGACTAATCACCCTACAATTAGGATGAATGTCCATATGAGACTACTAACATGTTCAAGATACGGGAAGCGAGGAGCCCAGATGTTTCTGGCCATGCATGCAAAATTCCGGGGACTGTACATGCATCAGGCCGACTCCCAAATATATATACGTCGCGACGGAGGCCATGAAAAGACTACATTCTCCTGCGGGGCTCTACCCATACGTAATGTGACCAAGTGGAGACTACTATCCCCTGCGGGGTTAACTACCCAATATTATTGTGCCAGAAGGAAACTACTTCCTTCTGCGGGGCTAATACCCATTTACAACCGCGAGAGTCCCAATCTCGTCTGAAGGGTTTATTCATACCCAACCTAATAAGCGTTTTCGAAACGGTAATTAACAGGGTTTACATACCCACCTAATTCAGTTGACTACACATGCGTTGTATAACTACATGGATTCAAGAGTTGACAATCCCACTGTGTGGATTGTCCTCAATAATCGAATAAGGCCTATACGAGACCTCGACATTCTCGGGGCCAATATTATAACGAATCACTGACCGACTTATTATTGACTCGTTCTGTTCAGTGTACTTATAATAATGTGGTGTGTTTACAGCTTTACTTATAATAATGTAAAATGGATTGCATGTTATCGAGCAATTAGTCGGTGTGGCCCGTTAGCTTGTGAGCTACACGTTTTCATACCAGCGTTGTTGTTGAGCCGTTGGGCACCCCCATTTCAGGTACCGGATACTGAGGAGACCCAATCGAGAGTAGGCGGGGTAGACTTAGGGTATCGGGGGTATACTTCTGGTTTTGTTTATACCTTAGATAGATTATACCCGTTTTGTAGGTGGACTTTCGTCTAAACTTGCATATGTCCCATAACTTTGGAAACTTGGTACGTAACTATTTTGGAATCCGTATTTGCTTGTTGGAGTTGTCGGGAGTGTATTCAATTTGTCAGACCGTTACAGATGAGTTGGAAAGGCGTAGTTAGTCACGTGGGTGACTAACGGCGGTAACACCATTGAGTTAAATTTATTTTTCAGCTGTGAATCTGTAACACCCCTAATCCTAATCCTGTAATAATATCGTAAGTCGTAGCATGATAAATATAATTCCCAGCGGAAAATAAAACTAACTAGCGTTGGTGTTACACGTCGTTACCCACCCATGTGAGTAATAAGGCAACCTTGCTCTATCCATCAACTTCAACACTCCACCGCTGTGATGAACAGATACTGAGTACTCTTGAACTTACAAACCAAATCCAAACTGAGCAACTAAACCAAATACAACAAATTCCATAAGACAGTACATAATAAAACAAAGTGTTTATTGAAAACACATCAGTTACCCTGTGTCCCGCACTCCGGCTTTGTCTTCAATCAATAACTTGAAATGTTTTGCCCATTGATAAGTGTAAAATATATCTATTATTAGGGCTTTAATTCTTCCTATTTGTATAACAATGCATGCTATTTTCCCACTTATCATATGTTTTTCCTTAAATTTGTGTTTGATATGAACTGATATATTTTATGTGTCAAATGCAGGAAGACATCTTGGATTTACGTACTTCATCTCATAAAGATTACAACACAACAAACTATATATATATATATTCTCACGACATTTTCACACCATATTATTCACGTCTACAACATATTAATGGGCCGTTAATTATATTCAACATGGGCTGCATATTACTGATGGTCCATACACATGTACATGGATCATTTGTTTCAAACCGACATATACATACATGGTGGAGAGCAGCCGGCATATCAAAGTCTATCTTTTGCAGAAGATTAAATACGGAATTGATATTCTTGTTTCAGAGGATATTATCAATACGGGAAGATTATTTCAGGGACTCACGCCGCAGAGGCTTACACGCCGGAGGTCAGAGGCCTGCGCCTCTGAATTCATCCTGTTCGAAAACCACCAGCACCACATACCACTTTCAGTCCGCCGCGCCACACATAGGGGGACTTCGGTCCTCTCTCCACATCCACCACCATTATCATCACACCAATCCACCACCACTTCCACATATTATATTGTTTCATAGTCTTTCTTATTGTTGTTACCTTTATGTTTATTTCTGAGTAGTTAGTTTAGCTCCCCGGATTGGGGTAGCAAACCGAATCTTTATAGTTATTTTGTAATCTTTTTCTCTGGTTATAATTGCAGTAGTTTAATTCCTGTTCTTCATGCGCTTTAATTCTCTAGCTAATTATTAAAGCAATTATTGTAGTTTTCTAATCAAAATGTGGCGCTGAGATTAGTTAACAAGACATAGGAAGTTAAACCGGATTAACGACTAGAAGCATGGTTTGCCTATAGGTTAATCTGTCTCCAATAGGAATTGGTTATAATGCGATTGGTTAGAATTGACTTGGGCATGGTTTGCGGCTTGTTATTTCTACCAGTTAGGATTCGTTGTACAGGGACCGGTCAACGGGTTAATTAAGATTCCTGAGTTTATTGCAGAATTAGGGAAGGGTTTATAAATAGATTAATAAAGTGAAGGTTTGCAGAACAATCCGGGGTGCTTCCTTAGATTTTAGAGTTTTAATCTTTATTTATTTATTTAGTTTATTTTTACAGTTTTATTATTTCGTTATTTTATATTTGTTTGTTGAGTCATTCTTTTCATTAAATTAAGTAAAACCTGAAAAAGTGACGTTTCCTGTTTTCTTAGTTTAGTTTTCTCAGTTAGTAAATAAATTGTCAATTAATTGAAACGAAGTCCCTGAGATCGACATCCCCACTCAATTCACTATTCCGCAAAACGATAGGTACACTGCCTAGGTAGAGATAGTAACATATTTCTGCTGACAAGTTTTTGGCGCCGTTGCCGGGGACTTCTGACACGGTTAATTGACATTTTTATTTATCTGATTGAGATTTTATTTGAATTTTATCTTATTTTATCTTTATATTATTCTAATCCAAGTTTGTTACATTGATTTATTTTTCCTTTTGTCTTTGGATTTTCTTTTATTAGTCTTCTTTTATATTTGATTTATGTGTTTTTAGTTTTGCCATTACCTGAATTAGAATTGATTTCCGATTGCTACAGTTTTTTTTTTGTGTTAGGAAGTTTTTACGTTTTTTTGTTTTATTTTAATTATATCTTATTGTTCTCGTATTTTGATTTCCATTTATTGACCGCATTAGGTTATAATCTTCAGGATTTTGTTTTAGCCACGTTTTAGGAACTTTCTGTTTTTGTTTTACTTTAGTTTTTTTTTTATTTTGTCAAATTGGTTCGTTCTTGTTTATTTAATTAGTTTATATATGTTTTATTTCTGGTTTTGAATTTGGTGTGATTGTTTAGTATTTATTGTCGTTACTTTTTTTTTTTAAGTTTATCCTTTTGGTTATTTTTTTTTCTTAGTTTATTGTTTAGTTTATATTTTTGGTAATTTGACCTTTCTGTTTTAGCTAATTCTCTTTTTATTACATTGTGTTTTTCATTTGTCCTTTTAGTTTATTTACTTTATTTCTTTTTCTTTTAATTTGATCCTTTCGTTACTTTAGCAAGTTGGTTCCCTGAATTCGATTTGAAATATCATATGTTCTTTTCACGTTAGTTTTACTTCTTTTACTTTCATATTATTTTTATTTTACACAATTTTGGTTTTGTTGATTTTTTTATTTTGTCTAATTATTTCAGCTTGTATAGATACGTACAGTTTTAGGAATTGAATATTGTTTCCTTCTATTTATTTTTCTTTCGATTTTGTTAGGATTTTCCCCTTGTTTATTTTGTTCAGTTTGTTTTTTTTTTTTTTTTTGCAATTAGATTACGTGCAATTTGACTTAATTTTGTTTCGTTAGTTGAGATTGAATTAGATTTTTTTTTTGTTAGTTAGTTTCATTAAATCGTGATTCTAGGTTAAGTTGGTTTTTGTTTTATTTAGTTAATTTTATTTTTGTGTTTCTTTTCTATTTTTAGTTCTATTTTACTTTTTATTTTTGTTTTGTAGACTAGTTACTGAGAATGGAGAGCAGTTACGATGCAGAGACGAGATTGATGGTGGAACAAGCTTTGCAGCGCAAACGAGAAGCAGTACTTGCTTTTCAAAGACTGATTGGATATCAACCATCACCACAATCTGATCGAGAACTTTATTGGTGGGAAAGTCCTCCGCCCGTAGAGCAGAATATTTTGCCTGAACCTAACTCCGAGCCGGTAGAAGCACCAGTAGTGGATGATTTCACAGAGAGTGAAGAAAATGATGCATCTACCACAGTTGTCTACGAGCAGGATTGCAAGATTGAGCCTCACCAACCAGAAGAGGATATATATATTCTCGAATATGAGGAGAAAACGCCACCACCAATTGATCTGCAAATTCAACCTTGCCACCAGGAGCCTCAACAAAAGGAGAAGGACATTTATGTCCTCGAATTTGAGGAAGAAGAGCCATTCACACCTGGTCTTCTGATAGAGCAGCGTTACCGACAGTATCTCCTCAAACATCAAGTTTTGTGGAGTATTCATTTTCCTATTTTATTTGCAAACATAACGTTTTGTTTTGATCCAGGTGGTTTGCTTTTAATTACTGTCTATTTCGTTTTCCTGGCAAAGCTGCTGTCTACTTTTATTTTTGATCCAGGATAACGAAGCAGGAGTCTAGCCAAAGACTATAAAGACAGGCAGCTTACTGGGAGGCAACCCAGTGGTTAAATTTTTATTTTTAATTTGTTTTGGTAGTTTTATTTACTACAATAATTTATTTGTTAGGTTTATTTTGTATTTATTTCATTCAGAGGTGGCGATGGTGCTCGTGCTTTAATGCAACGCTTTCAGCGTTTTTGTGGTAGTTGTGAGTGTGTGCAGGTGAAATTTTTATGGTATTTGATGTACCCCAAGGCTGGACACTTGCTTGAACGCAAGTGTGAGGAACGCTACCCCAGTGTTCGAGCTTAAGTGTGAGGAAGGGAACCTTCCTTAATCTATGATATCAGGGGAGTTTCAGTTTCTTTATTTTAAATGTTTGTGTTCAGCCTATCGTGCTATAATTGCTTATTTATCAGTCCATGATTGTCCTGAATGAATTCTTCATGAGTCTGGCATATTTTGAAAGTTCTTTTCTTGATTTTTATTTTTGAACAATGAGGACATTGCTCCTCTTAAGTGTGAGGAAGTAGGACCTTTCCCTGAAAATATGCCAGTTGCACTTAAATGCCACACTTGTTTTTGTTTGTCTTCTTGCTTTGAGGGAATCACTTCTCTGAGTGCTTATAAATATTGAATTCTTGGGTGAAAATTTTTGCACAAATTTTGAAATCGAGCATGGTGACCACCTCAAAAATCTTTCTGCTTTAGGTTGTTTGTATATATATATTTTTATTCAAATTAATCTATTTTCACTGAAATTTGATGGATTAGTTAATTGTGGAAACTGAATTAGTTTAACTTGGGATTTTGGAAATGATGTGAAAGTTTGGAATGAAAGGATAAGGCAAGGTACTCCGCTGATCAAAAGTTTTCCTAACAAAAGCAGGCCTCGTCTATCCGGTTATTAAGTCCTAGGGGTGCCTTAACACCTATCTACCTAAGGTCTCAGGATCTGGGATAGTTGGCCCAACACCGTTACATGGATAGAGAGAAAAGTCTGGGTTACGGAACAACTCTACAATTCACAATAATTCGTTTGTTTTGTATATATTTCTTGAAGAAGAATGTTTATGCATGCGAAAAAGTTAATTGCAGTTTAATTTTTGTTTTTGATCATGAGTATGTGGTGTTGAAAGGTATCACGGAATAAGGTGTTACTTCACACCCCTTGTCATCCAAAGGTTAGAGGAAAAGAATGGTGGAAGATCCCAAGTTAATCTATATTCAGATTTTGTAATCTAACTTCTCCATGCTTTTAAAGCATTCTTTTTCACTGATTGCGAAAACCTACAACCGGGAGCAGAACTATTCTTTTGATTGTCACTTTGCTTGCTTCCTATCTGTATCTGTTTGATCCCGAGGTTCGATACTACGGCCTTAAAGATAGTTCTATTCTTTATTTGCTTGAGGACAAGCAAAAGCTAAGTGTGAGGAAGTTTGATAAGTGTAAAATATATCTATTATTAGGGCTTTAATTCTTCCTATTTGTATAACAATTCATGCTATATTTCCCACTTATCATATGTTTTTCCTTAAATTTGTGTTTTGATATGAACTGATATATTTTATGTGTCAAATGCAGGAAGACATCTTGGATTTACGTACTTCATCTCATAAAGATTACAACACAACAAACTATATATATATATATTCTCACGACATTTTCACACCATATTATTCACGTCTACAACATATTAATGGGCCGTTAATTATATTCAACATGGGCTGCATATTACTGATGGTCCATACACATGTACATGGATCATTTGTTTCAAACCGACATATACATACATGGTGGAGAGCAGCCGGCATATCAAAGTCTATCTTTTGCAGAAGATTAAATACGGAATTGATATTCTTGTTTCAGAGGATATATATCAATACGGGAAGATTATTTCAGGGACTCACGCCGCAGAGGCTTACACGCCGGAGGTCAGAGGCCTGCGCCTCTGAATTCATCCTGTTCGAAAACCACCAGCACCACATACCACTTTCAGTCCGCCGCGCCACACATAGGGGGACTTCGGTCCTCTCTCCACATCCACCACCATTATCATCACACCAATCCACCACCACTTCCACATATTATTATTGTTTCATAGTCTTTCTTATTGTTGTTACCTTTATGTTTATTTCTGAGTAGTTAGTTTAGCTCCCCGGATTGGGGTAGCAAACCGAATCTTTATAGTTATTTTGTAATCTTTTTCTCTGGTTATAATTGCAGTAGTTTAATTCCTGTTCTTCATGCGCTTTAATTCTCTAGCTAATTATTAAAGCAATTCTTGTAGTTTTCTAATCAAAATGTGGCGCTGAGATTAGTTAACAAGACATAGGAAGTTAAACCGGATTAACGACTAGAAGCATGGTTTGCCTATAGGTTAATCTGTCTCCAATAGGAATTGGTTATAATGCGATTGGTTAGAATTGACTTGGGCATGGTTTGCGGCTTGTTATTTCTACCAGTTAGGATTCGTTGTACAGGGACCGGTCAACGGGTTAATTAAGATTCCTGAGTTTATTGCAGAATTAGGGAAGGGTTTATAAATAGATTAATAAAGTGAAGGTTTGCAGAACAATCCGGGGTGCTTCCTTAGATTTTAGAGTTTTAATCTTTATTTATTTATTTAGTTTATTTTTACAGTTTATTATTTCGTTATTTTATATTTGTTTGTTGAGTCATTCTTTTCATTAAATTAAGTAAAACCTGAAAAAGTGACGTTTCCTGTTTCTTAGTTTAGTTTTCTCAGTTAGTAAATAAATTGTCAATTAATTGAAACGAAGTCCCTGAGATCGACATCCCCACTCAATTCACTATTCCGCAAAACGATAGGTACACTGCCTAGGTAGAGATAGTAACATATTTCTGCTGACAGCCATGAAGGGCTCAGCAAACGATATGCTGGTATGCTAAATGTAGTCCTAAATCATTTGGATTCCTTAAGTCGTTTAGCCATATTGATATTAGATTCATTACATGCTATGCCGGTTTACAATAATAATAACAACTGTAAATGTTTAGATAAACACAGAGTAGTTCACCTAACAATGTCACCACGTAATAGTAAGTAAACAACCAAATAATTAATAACCAATGATCAATAACAATAACCAAACAAGATACGCGTATTAATTAACTGTACTTATTAGTTGGCCACATGGCCCTTATCCTTTCTAACAAACCATTTTTAAACCTTCCAATTAATTTCCACCTCAAGCGTCATGTTAGGACAACCCTTAATAACTTATTAATGGACAGTTGTCCCCTGGGTTCCAATGGAACCGTTACCAGCTGACCTTATGACCCTGAATATTTATTTACCTTAAAGACGACCAATTCGGTCAAAACCTGTGCACCAACAGTAGTGCCCTCTGCCATCATCGAATGTGGATAATGGATTCCCTTGAGTGACTCTTGATATAATCCCTCGTAGTGATCACGATGCGCAACCAGAAAGTCGAAACAGTCTGGATTCCTCTCTTTATAAGTTAGCCCTTTAGTCAGTGATACAATATCCAATCCTTGAGTTAAGACTATAACAGTTGACCATCAGTTAGGTTCTCGTAATACCTAAATGTCATCTAGTCCTTTTCGAGTTTAGATGTATAAACTTCCAGTCATAAGACGTTCGTGTGAAAATAAAACGGAATGGTGTCGAGCAATACTGTAACACCCCCAAAACACTGGCCTAGGAGTTAGGGGTATTACACGCCGCGTATTATTACTAATAACGCAAGGCTCTAATAAACAGAATTAAACAGATAATCAAATAAGGCCCAAACGAAATACTTCAATACAGTATTATCGAAGAGAGGATAAAACATCCCCAAAAGTCATTACAGAACCCACCAAACAGATGTCAAAAGCGGAAGCTTAACAAAATATGCCCAAAGGCCCAATTTCAATACAAGGTCTCAAAAGAAGCTAAAAACAAAGCAGCTAAACTCCAGAAGCTGAGGGGAGACGATCCTCGCTAATCAATCTGCAAAAGCGTTAGAAGTAGGGGAATGAGCACACAACTATGCCCAGTAGATGACCAACTTCATCAACCAGCATGCTCAAAACATTTACAGAATAATGACAAATCAGAAGGAGTCAAAGAATCCATAAACATGTCAGAAATCAGAAACAGAGTCCATTCATTAGGGGACTAAACAGAGCAGAAGCAGAAAACAGAGTGGGACACTAGCGATCACAGCATACAGACAGAACAAGCAAACACTCGTGAACAGAACGAGGAAACCTCACTCGTAAACAGAACAGGTGTAAACACCCGTGAACAGAACGGGGAACATCACCCGTGAAGCAGAAGGATCCTACATAGCGCGCTACGAGACAGCGTAACCAGCCATCCAAAGGCTCAGACACAGAGATAACTAGGTCCCAAAACAGAAGCTTAAATACAGATAAGTATATGTGCACCAAAGGCACCAGAAAGCTCATAGATAGCTTGGAAATCAGAAGGGGAATCCAACCCCGCAAACAGAAGTCAAAACGGAGCTCAAACGAGCAAGTTATGGCCAAAACAGTAGCCTGTCCGAACTTGTGTCCGGACATCAATGTTCGGACACAAGTCGAGACTCAGAAGGCAAAATCAGACAGATGTCCGAACTTGTGTCCGGACTTCAAAGTTCGGACACAAGTCGAACCTTAAAACAGAAGAAGACCAGAGGTGTCCGAACATCCAAGTTCGGACGGATGTTCGGACATTTTACGAAAACAGAGACGCGGAGAGTCCGAACTTGTGTCCGGACATCCAATGTTGGACACAAGTCGAAGCCAAACCAGAGAACGCAGAAGGCTGTGTCCGAACTTCAAAGCTCGGACGGAAGTTCGGACACAGCGAAGATTTTCAAAAGATTAAGCGAGAAGGGCATGTCCGAACTTCAAAGCTCGGACGGAAGTTCGGACATGCCGAAACCTCAGAAATCAGAAGCGAATTCAAACGAACAGAGGCACAAAAACCAATCCAAAACAACACACACATTTACAAACAACCTTGGGGGTTTAATCCATTAAAATGGCATTAAACCGACATAAACCAACACAAACCAAGATCAATCAGTGAATAAATGCAGAACCCAAACTCCCCAAGGCTGAACACACGGATCGAATCCGAAAGCCACCTACCTCGAATACAGCAGAGACGACCCACGATCTGAACAGCAGAGCAATCAACGAACAGAATCCCCGAATGCAGAACGACAATACACTCCGAACAACGCAACTGAAGAACAGACCGAAATCAGAACTGAATTCCCAATCAGAGACTGCCACTGATAACGCAATCGAACCCTTACCTGAATCTGACAGCGGAATCACAACGAGGCCAACAGCAGTAGAGAACTAACAAAGACGCAAGAGTCCACTCTGAATCACAATTCAAGTTGCAGAAGTAATCAGAAAAAGGGAAAACTCAGGAACCGAAGAATCAAGAGAGCGCAAACTGACAACCCTACCTCGAAGAAACCAACAATTCGCAAGGACTGGAAATCTGCAGAGGAAACTTGACAGCAGAATAATGAGGCTTGACTGATCGAGAGAAAGAACGGCTTTGAGAGAGAAGAGAGAGAATAATGAAGAGAGGAGCGTGACGATCGTGAGAACGTGCTTTGAGAGAGGGTAATTAAGAAGAGAGAAATAAAATAGGTTTAAGAGATTAATGTGAGGTTAACTCACCAGAAAAATAAAACGGATGGGGGAAAAGACCTCTTCGTCCCCAACTTCTTTATAAGGACTCCCGTGTCCTAAATTCAGAATGGACCATCTAATGAACCATAGTAACGAAATAAAATAAACCAAATCTTGGGTTATAACATCACCTCCCCCTTAAAAGAATTTCGTCCTCGAAATTAAAACATACCTACTGCTCGAAGGGCGGGAAACTTAGAACGAACTTCGCTTTCGACCTCCCAGGTCGCCTCTTCCTCTGACTGACCCGACCACTGCACCTTCACCAAGGGCATGGTCTTACTCCTGAGCTTGGACATCCCGGCTAATCCTCGAAGGAACTGCCTCAAACGTGAAGTCCTCCCTCAACTGAAGCGGACTGAAGTCGATCACATGAGATGGGTCCGGAATGTACTTCCTCAGCATCGAAACATGGAAAACACTGTGCACTGCTGCTAAAGACGGAGGCAGAGCCAAACGATAGGCAACCGGTCCGATCCTCTCTAGGATCTCAAAAGGACCCACAAAACGAGGGCTAAGCTTGCCTCTCTTCCCAAAACGAACGACTCCTCGCACAGGAGAAACCTTCAGATACACATGATCGCCCACCTCAAACTCTAGAGGTCGTCTCCTCTGATCGGCGTAGCTCTTCTGACGACTCTGAGCCACAAGCAGACGCTCTCTGATAGACTGAATTTGCCCACAGCATCCTGAACCAAGTCTGGACCAATCACAGCTCTCTCCTTCAGATCATCCCAACAGATGGGTGATCTGCACCTCCTGCCATACAAGGCCTCAAACGGAGCCATCCCGATACTGGTCTGAAACTATTATTGTACGCGAACTCTATCAGTGCCACGTGCTGATCCCAGCTGCCCCCAAAGTCGAGTACACATGCCCTGAGCATGTCCTCTAGGACCTGATTCGTCCTCTCTGTCTGCCCGTCTGACTGAGGATGGTAAGCTGAACTGAAAGACAACTTCGTCCCCAAAGCCTGATGCAAACTCTGCCAGAACTGGACACAAACCTCGGATCTCTGTCAGACACAATCGAAGCCGGAACCCCATGCAGACGTACTATCTCATCAATGTACAACTGGCCAAGCGGTGCAAACTGAAAGTCTTCCTGACAGGTAGGAAGTGAGCGCTCTTCGTGAGCCGGTCCACAATGACCCAAACTGCATCGAAACCCCTCGGAGTCTTAGGCAGTCCCATAACAAAGTCCATACCGACGCTCTCCCACTTCCACTCCGGAACGGGAAGAGGCTGAAGCAAACCAGCTGGTCTCTGATGCTCGGCCTTGACCTGCTGACAGGTCCTACATCTGGATACAAAGTCGAGATGTCCTCTTCATATTGCTCCACCAGAATGTCTCCGCAGATCCCGGTACATCTTCACACCCTCCTGGGTGTACCGAGTAAGGAGCTCCATGAGCCTCCTGCATGATCTCACGCCTCAACGCGTCTGCCGGCACACAAACACGGCCTCTGAACCTCAGGCAGCCATCCTCTGAAACCCGGAACTCGGACTCCTGACCAGCAGACAAACTCTCTCTGATCTTACACAGACTGACATCAAGCTCCTGACTGGCCTTGATCCGGTCGATCAAGGTAGGCTGAACCTGCAGTGCTGCTAACATCCCAGACCTCTCTGGACGGACAACCCAGATACCCATGCGCTGCAACTCCTGAGCAGACCTCTCCACACCGGACAAAGCACAAACAGTCCCAGACGGACCCCTCCTACTGAGCGCATCAGCAACCACATTCGCCCTACCCGGATGGTAGAGGATCTCTAAATCATAATCGTGCAACAACTCCAGCCATCTCCTCTGCCTCAAGTTCAACTCCTTCTGAGTGAACAGATACTTGAGGCTCTTATGGTCCGTATACACCTTGCACGCTGCCCCATACAAGTAGTGCCTCCAAATCTTCAACGCAAAGACCACCGCAGCCAGCTCCAGATCGTGGGTCGGATAGTTCTTCTCATATGGCTTCAACTGACGAGAGCCATATGCTACTACCTTCCCATGCTGCATCAGAACACATCCAAGTCCCCTATGGGACGCATCACAGAAAACCTCAAGACCCTCGGTCCCCTCCGGAAGAGTCAAGATCGGCGCAGTAGTCAACCTCTTCTTCAGCTCCAGAAAACACTGCTCACAGGCATCGCTCCACTCAAACTTCACATCCTTCTGCAGCAGACGAGTCGGAATCACCAACTTGGAGAAGCCCTCCACAAACTTGCGATAGTAGCCCGCTAGTCCAAGGAAGCTACGAATATCTCCGACATTAGTAGGCCTGGCCCACTCAGTAATAGCTCGAATCTTCTCCGGGTCCACGGAGATACCATCCTTGGAGACCACATGTCCCAAGAATACCACCTGATCTAGCCAGAACTCGCACTTCTTCAGCTTCGCATACAACTCGTTCTCCCTCAGAGTCTGGAGAACGGTCCTCAAATGCTCCTCGTGCTCCTCAGCACTCTTGGAATACACCAAGATGTCATCGATGAAAACTACAACGAACTGGTCCAAAAACGGCTTGAAGACTCTGTTCATCATATCCATAAATACTGACGGCGCATTCGTCAACCCGAATGGCATCACTAGGAACTCGTAGTGTCCATAACGAGTCCTGAAAGCGGACTTAGGCACGTCGTCTGCCTTAATCCTCAGCTGATGATATCCCGACCTCAGATCGATCTTCGAAAACACCTTAGCTCCTGCTAACTGGTCGAACAAGTCGTCTATGCGCGGGAGAGGATACCTATTCTTAATGGTAACCTTGTTGAGCTCCCTGTAGTCAATGCACAACCGCATGCTACCGTCCTTCTTCTTTACAAATAGCACTGGCGCTCCCCAAGGCGACACACTCGGGCGAATGAAGCCCTTATCCAGCAGCTCCTGCAACTGGACCTTCAACTCCTTGAGCTCAGCAGGCGCCATCCGGTATGGGGCCTTCGAAATGGGCTGAGTCTCAGGTGCGAGCTCGATCGAGAACTCCACCTCTCTGACAGGGGGAAGCCCAGGCATCATCCTGGAACACATCGGGAAGTCTCTGACCACTGGAATCTCCTCCAACTTCGCATCCTTGCGAACCTCAGGGATGTAGCACAGATATCCCTGGCATCCTTTCCTCAGAAAACGGAACGCCTGCATCGCAGATATGACTGGCGGCGAGCACGGGAGTCCATTCCCTGCTACAACTAGACGGGGCTGACCCGGCTCCTCAAAAGTGACTCTCGAAGCAGCACAATCAATATGGGCATGGTGCGCAGCAAGCCAATCCATGCCCAGAATCACATCAAAAGAAGTCATCTCCATCGGGATGAGGTTAGCACACAGAGTCCTATCTCTGACTAACACAGGACTATCTTTGCAAACAGAATTCAACAGCATAGAAGAGTCCCTAACTAATGGACTATGCACACATAACTCAACACCCAGAGGCACAACAGGCAAACCGAGCTCACCCACTAACTCAGCAGAAATAAAAGAGTGGGTGGCTCCAGAGTCAAACAAACAGAAAACAGAACGAGATGACAGCTGGAGAATACCTGTGACAACTCTGTCAGTCGATCGGTCTCTCTCTCCAGCCATCGCGTACACTCTGGCCTGGCCCTGGGGCTTCTTCTGCTCAGCCCGGTCTCGATCTCTAGACCCAGATGTAGATCCTCCAGCTCCACCTCCAGAGCTACCTCTGCTCCTCTCAGCCTGAGGGCAATCAGCAATCCTATGCCCATGGACCACACTTGAAGCAGGCCCGACTTCCTGTAGCAGTCCTGACCTCTGAAACTTGCCACAGACCTGGCACTTCGGAGCGGGAGCTGATGAAGACGAACCACCTCTGTCTCGCGAACGGTCCCCAGAGCGGTCTCCAGTAGACTGCTTCTTCTGAGAAGCAGACTGATCCCTCCTATCACTGTCATCGGACCTCTGCTTCCTCTTCTGGTCCTTCCCTCCAGACTGGCGACCTCTCAAGTCAGCCTCTACCAACAGGGCGACATCAGCAACGTCCCTGAAGGTCTTGTGACGCAGCGGCGTCACAGCAGATCGGATATCCGGCCTCAGGCCGCTCTCAAACTTCCTGGCCTTCCTATGCTCGTCAGGCTCAGGTGCAAACTTAGATAGGCTGATAAACTTGCGGACGTACTCCTCAACGCTCATGTCCCGGCCCTGGCGTAGCCGGTTATACTCCAGGATGCGCTGATCCTTGTAGACGTCGGGGTAGAACTGTTTTGAACTCCCCAATGAACTGCTCCCACGTCCAAGGCTGTGGGAACTTCCCCATCACTGACCTCCACCACTCCTTGGCTTCGGCCTTGAACAGAAAGGTGGCAAAGTCGACCTTCTGCTCCTCCTCAGAGCCCATCACTCGCAGTAAGTCCTCCACCTCTGACAACCAGTGGCTGGCCTCCTGGGGATCTCCTGCCCCATCGAACGACGGCGGCTTCAGCTTCATGAACTCCTGAAGCGCCTTCACGTTCCTCCCTCCAGCATCTGCCCCAGCCGGGCCTGCTCCGCCAGCTGGTCCTCCTCCAGCTGGACCGCCCCCTGCAGCCATGGTCTGCATGAGCTGCGTCATGAATTGCTGAACAGCATCAGCAACATTCCCTGGAGGGTTATTCGCTCTCCTTGGCGGCATTCTGAAAGTCCAACAGCAACAGTTAGACTCCGACACTAACACTGACATTTCTGACTGACTGGCTAACTTAAAATCCCAGCAGATTAGAACCCAGAGCTCTGATACCACTAAATGTAACACCCCCAAACACTGGCCTAGGAGTTAGGGGTATTACACGCCGCGTATTATTACATAATAACGCAAGGCTCTAATAAACAAATTAAACAGATAATCAAATAAGGCCCAAACGAATACTTCAATCAGTATATCGAAGAGATGTAAAACATCCCCAAAAGTCATTACAGAACCCACCAAACAGATGTCAAAAGCGGAAGCTTAACAAATATGCCCAAAGGCCAAATTCAATACAAAGGTCTCAAAAGAAGCTAAAACAAAGCAGCTAAACTCCAGAAGCTGAGGGGAGACGATCCTCGCTAATCAATCTGCAAAAGCGTTAGAAGTAGGGGAATGAGCACACAACTATGCCCAGTAGATGACCAACTTCATCAACCAGCATGCTCAAAACATTTACAGAATATTGACAAATCAGAAGGAGTCAAGAATCCACAAATATGTCAGAAATCAGAAACAGAAGTCCAATCATTAAGGGACTAACAGAGCAGAAGCAGAAAACAGAGTGGGACACTAGCGATCACAGCATACAGACAGAACGAGCAACCAGCTCGTGAACAGAACGAGGAAACCTCACTCGTAAACAGAACAGGTGTAAACACCCGTGAACAGAACGGGGAACATCACCCGTGAACAGAAGGATCCTACATAGCGCGCTACGAGACAGCGTAACCAGCCATCCAAAGGCTCAGACACAGAGATAACTAGGTCCCAAAACAGAAGCTTAAATACAGATAAGCATATGTGCACCAAAGGCACCAGAAAGCTCATAGATAGCTTGGAAATCAGAAGGGGAATCCAACCCCGCAAACAGAAGTCAAAACGGAGCTCAAACGAGCAAGTTATGGCAAAACAGTAGCCTGTCCGAACTTGTGTCCGGACATCAATGTTCGGACACAAGTCGAGACTCAGAAGGCAAAATCAGACAGATGTCCGAACTTGTGTCCGGACTTCAAAGTTCGGACACAAGTCGAACCTTAAAACGAAGAGAGCAGAGGTGTCCGAACATCCAAGTTCGGACGGATGTTCGGACATTTTCGGAAAACAGAACGCGGAGAGTCCGAACTTGTGTCCGGACATCCAATGTTCGGACACAAGTCGAAGCCAAAATCAGAGAATGCAGAAGGCTGTGTCCGAACTTCAAAGCTCGGACGGAAGTTCGGACACAGCGAAGATTTTCAAAAGATTAAGCGCAGAAGGGCATGTCCGAACTTCAAAGCTCGGACGGAAGTTCGGACATGCCGAAAACCTCAGAAATCAGAAGCGAATTCAAACGAACAGAGGCACAAAAACCAATCCAAATCAACACACACATTTACAAAACACCTTGGGGGTTTAATCCATTAAAAGGCATTAAACAGACATAAACACACACAAACACAGATCAAATCATTGAATAACAGAAACCAAACTCCCCAAGGCTGAACACACGGATCGAATCCGAAAGCCACCTACCTCGAATACAGCAGAGACGACCCAATCTGAACAGCAGAGCAATCAACGAACAGAATCCCCGAATGCAGAACGACAATACCTCCAACAACGCAACTGAAGAACAGACCGAAATCAGAACTGAATTCCCAAATCAGAGACTGCCACTGATAACGCAAATCGAACCCTTACCTGAATCTGACAGCGGAATCACAACGAGGCCAACAGCAGTAGAGAACTAACAAAGACGCAAGAGTCCACTCTGAATCACAATTCAAGTTGCAGAAGGTAATCAGAAAAAGGGAAAACTCAGGAACCGAAGAATCAAGAGAGCGCAAACTGACAACCCACCTCGAAGAACCAACAATTCGCAAGGACTGGCAATCTGCAGAGGAAACTTGACAGCAGAATAATGAGGCTTGACTGATCGAGAGAAAGAACGTCTTGATTGAGAGAAGAGAGAGATAATGAAGAGAGGAGCGGAACGATCGTGAGAAGTGCTTTGAAGAGGGTAATTAAGAAGAGAGAAATAAAATAGGTTAAGAGATTAATGTGAGGTTAACTCACCAAAAAATAAAACGGATGGGGGAAAAGACCTCTTCGTCCCAACTTTCTTTAATAAGACTCCCTGTCCTAAATTCAGAATGGACCTCTTAATGAAATAGTACGAATAAAATAAACCAAACCTTGGGTTTATAACAAATACGTATACAATCTCATGTACATATATCACAGTATCGCTCTTAACAATTAAACACACAACGTCTGGACCTCAGAAATCCTTAGGACATTCAGACCACACAATTACAAATACCATTCACCGTGTAAATTGCTAGCTTGACAGTTCACGCTTTAGTAGTTTCTTATCGTGCGCTGTTATGTTTACATGTAATACCGGGTAATGTTAATACAACTATTCACTAAGTATTACAGTACTGTCACTACAAGAACTAATACTCGTAGTACACTAACTCCGTATGTTCTTTATTTCTCCCTGCTATTTACAGTGGTTCTAGGTAGTTTACAGTTCGTTATTATATGTAGTAACCCATGTGATAATGAATTCTACCTTATAGTTATATTCTATTTCTTTAATTATATACCATAATTGTTTCCACTTATTCTTTTATATACAATTGGTTATTTTTATTAGACACACCTTTATTTTATAAACTTTACATTATACTCCATAATATCATATTACTTATGTTAGTTAATTCCTTTCCTTATTAAATTACAAAACCAACCTTATAATTTCGGTAATTTATATATTGGACACATAACTTTTGTAAATTACCAATTAACTCATAACTTTCGGTATTTATATTTGTACCCACTAACTTTTTGTAAAGTACCAAATGACCACATATATCTTTCGGTAATTACAATTTAAATACACTAACTTTAATAAATTACTAATATTTCTTATATTCTCGGTTTTGGTATAACTTTCCCATATGATACATTTTAACCCCAAAAATTTATATAATTACATATTACTCATAAACTATAGTTTTAATATTTAATTTTCTTAAATACCGAAAAGACCCTTATAATTTTACAATCATGAATCGCCCCTGTTATACTGGTTTTTCAAATAAATTTCCATAAATTACATATTCACCCATAACTTTTTATAAACTTAATATTTTATGTCATAAATTATTTTAACCCAAAGTTTTTGGTCAACACTTTGACCAAGACTTAATTTATAATTAATCTTTAATATACCCAGAAAATCATTTGTAATTCGGTTTACACCATACTTTCATAAATGAACAACACCCCTAAACGAATTGAAACGCATAAATCATAAACGCGAGGAGATTATCCGGTCGCGTTTTCATAAGCCGACATATAATAATGTACGAACAATTAAATTTGGTATATACATGTAACATTATGTATTAATATGGTCACGTACTTATATATGTACGTATACGAAAATACATGTACCATATTCCAACATTACAACATTGTAATATTAACTAAAAAAACGTCGCGTAGGTATTTACAACTATAACGCGACAAAATAAAAGGGGGTGTATAATAAATATACATGTACTATGAATGACTAGCAAACGTATGCAATAATAACGCGACATATTATATGGTTGCTTATACATATATAAATAAGCATTTATATAAACTTATACAAAAAAAGAGAAAAAGGAAAAGGGAGCAAAGACCTCCGCTGAGGTTTGAACCCGAGACCTCTCGTATCATCAACAAATGTGTAACCGGTGTGAGCTATGCTCAAATTCAGTAACTATTACCAACCTAATTATACTAGTATTTCGACTACCCCTGTTAACTCAAAAAAATAACGAAGTCATGACTAGGCGCTAGCATCGATCTCAGTACGGAAGAAGGAAATTTCGGAATCAAACAGGGATGTATAGTAACAGGACAGGCCACGCATCAGACAGCAGTCTTTGCTGATTTCGAGAACTACATTCAAACCCCACATCCTTCTGTTGCTTCAGCCTTTTGCTAACAACTCACGTCTGTCCTAACCACTCTCCAAGGTCGAACTCTAATGCTGGGAATTAGACAAACAGACAGCCACTCACCTCATAGTATGAGCACACCAAACTTTCATAAAGTGGCCCCTTAGGAACTTACAACCCATTAAAACGTGGATAAATCCCTTGTGTCTGCCCCTCTACTATCTGTTCTACGATTAATCTTTCTGTCCAACTGTTTCTATCCTCTTGCCCCTGCATGCCATGCCTTAGTAGATCCGAAGCTCACCTCAATTCTCTTTGGCTGACCCACAGAAGTCCAGATACTTAACACCAAAACCCCTGCAAGCCTGTTGTACACCTGTTTGAATACCAAACCAGAGATTACCTGCTCAAAAAAACAACCCCCTTACTGTCTACTTCTGCGGTGATGTTACTCTCCCTGGTAAGGCCCCCATCTAATCTCTGTATTATCTTCATCAAACCAAAAAAGGAGGCCTTAGCCATTAATTCTCCCTTTCTCTTGAACTCATAATCCCACCCCTCCTGAGGTCCGAAGTACTGCTGCATGGGTTGTTAAAAAAAAGAAAGAAAAACCCTAGAGCAAAGTCACCCCAGATTCTAAACCTAACTATCAGATCCAAGAGTTCAAGAGATTGCAAGGCTACACCTGGCGCCAAGGGCCAACCAAGGAATGGTCAGCCAACAAACTCGAGCTGGGCCGTAACGAACTCGACCGGGACCCCGAGAGAAGGCAACCCTAGCTCTAAAAGGTATGGACTGTGTGGTTTCGTATGTTGCCGTGTTACACGCTTTGTGCTGTGTGCCTTGTTTTTTACGACCACAAGATTAATGCATGAAAACGGATGTTTGTTTTACCGCGCTTGTTTGTCTGTGGTGAGCTTGTGTAAGGCATGTGAATGGAATGTTTATTTTCCTTGTTACCTGGCTTGCTATTATTGTGCATATTGCTTGCGCGCACACAGTATGTAGTCCCTTCTCGTTGATGAATCCTTGGGATGAAACCAACGAACTCTCGTAAACAAAACAAAGGAACTACATAAAAAGAAACTCCTCTTAACTATAGAGGACCCCTAATGACACCCTCTTGGTGTCGAACTATCAAAGGTGATGATAAGCCAATACCCGTTAGAAATGGATAGGGATAGCGGACCCTTTGTATCCGGGGTAGAGACCATGATGTTAAAAGGAATAAGGGATACGGACCCTTTGTATCCGGAGCAGAGACCAATGATGTTAAAAGGAATAGGGAGACGGACCCTTTGTATCCGGGCAGAGACCAATGATGTTAAAAGGAATAGGGGACGGACCCTTTGTATCCGGGGCAGAGACCAATGATGTTAAAAGGAATAGGAGACGGACCCTTTGTATCCGGGTAAGACCAATAGTGTCAAAAGAATAGGGAGACAACCCTTAGTCATCCGGGGTAGAGACCAGGATGTTAAAAGCATAGGGAGATGACCCTTCGTATCCGGAGACGAGGCTAGTAACATTGAAAGGCAGAGGGAGACGGACCCTTGTATCCAGGGCGTGGCTGGTAACCAAAAAAAAAGAACAGAGGGAGTGATGCTTAACGGGAATGGAGGTTTGGCTATGGACAAGCCGTCTCCAAGTTTATGGTAATAAGAGAACTCATAAATAATCCTTAAGAAACAAGGAAAGATGGGCCACCTAATGATATGGTCACGGATCTAAACTATATCACCGAGACCCGTGTGCAAAAGAAAGAAAAGGAAATCACCATTTTGGGAACAAGAGAAAGAAATAAAACACACTATGCTTGAATGATCCCATAGTGAGGACATGAGATTACATACCTATGCACGTTTGATTATAGACACGATTGCTGTTGTGATCTACAACTTGTTGTGCTTGGTTGTTGTTGCTAATGTTTTGCTACTTTTAAGTGTGTATGAAACCATGGTTTTTTGTGGCCTGTTTTACGCTTTATTATAGCATTAAATTGACTTGTTAATATTCGACCAAGTAGTCGTGTGGCCCGCAACATACGGGCTACACACGTTATACTCGGCATAGTTTGTTGAGTCCTTTATTTTTACAGGTATGGATCTGGACGATGGCGGAGAGTAGGCAGGGTCACTACCATGGGGGTAGTCCATACGGGCAAGACCTTTTAAGTAGTATGTTTTCTTAGTTATGGGTTGGGACTATGTATCACTAGACCCTTGTCGTATGTTTCGGGTTGTGTTATTTAAGTAAGAACTAATGATGTAGACTCTCGGTACTTGGTTTGGACTTTCCCCGATTGTATTCGGACTTGGTTATGGTTTTAATTCCAGTCATTCAGACCGTAGCTTGATATGGATAGAGTCGTTGTGTCAACCACGTGGGTGGTTGGCGTCTGTGGTACCCGAACAAAGTTCTAAACCGCTGCGTGGACTTTTCGTGATAACGTTAGGCGCATCATTTAACTGTTGGTTGTAATTCAGGGGTGTTACAGAAAGTGGTATCAGAGCGTAGTTGCGCTCTGATGACTGGAACAGAAAGGTACCGAGAATAGGAAAACCTAAATTTGGGAAACAGGGTGAAGGGTTAGTAATGTGAGGCACGACTTTACTAACTTAAAACCGCCAGCAAGGGCGATAATAACTTGCAGTAAGTTCTTGTGAATGTTCTAAACTAACAACGACATTTTCAGATGTCTGGACGACGAGGTCGAGGACGAGGCCGTGGCCAAATGGAGCAAGATAGCGTAGCTGCAGGGCAGACCATAGCTGAGATAGTAGCAGCAGCCCTAGGTCACATGGTTTCCAGCCAGGAGCCCAGCAGGCACCACCGCCACCACAACCTCACCCACCCAGGGAGACAAACTGGGTGAAGAGCTTAGCAGACCTTCGACCAGCTGAGTTTCGATGAGAGCCAGACCCCACCTACTTAGAGAACTACATCAGCATCCTAGAGACCGCCTTCGACACTTTGAATGTTCCGGCTGAGGCCAAGGTCAGACTCGCAGCCTATTACCTACGAGAGTCAGCGAGCAATTGGTGGAAGCTTGTGGAGGATGCTCACCTAGCCGACCCCACGTTTGGATGGGATGCTTACACTGCGTTGCTGAGGGCTAAGTATACCCCGCCACCTCCGGACCAAGAAGCGAGTTGAGCTAGACACTCTAAGGCAGACCGAGGGGATGACCGTAGACAAATACTACTCGGCGTTCACTGCTCTACTTCGTGTACTTCCAGGCTTGGGATATTCAGATGAGATCTTAGTGGAGTGTTTCTATGGTGGACTGAATCACCACATCAGATATGGCATGGGGGCCCAGTCGTTTACGCCACGATCCAGGTTGAACTTGAACTATGGTTTTGAATTAACTACTATATTGTGAAGAGTTTCACTAAACCCTAGTATGCACAGGACTGCTATCATGCAGCATCCCAGGTCGAGATCACCGTTCAGATGCGTGACGAGGAATCCGCGAGAGAAGGCTTAGGGTGATGACTCAGAGGACCGTAAGCGGAAGAGTGTGGGCAGGAACGAACACTACCAGAACAGGAAGCGGGCGACACAACCCAGGGAGCCACCCGGCGATCGCGGCTAAGCCGCTACACTCCTACCCACCTAAGGGTAAATCGAACCAAACTCTAATGCTTAAATGTCTTAATAGATGTCACAGCCAGTCGTTGAGTAACCCGAATCACATGAACAGGGACTAGAGCCGGCCCAAGCGAAAGGACTGAGCACAAATTCATCTGTGGGAAATGCGCAGAGAACCACCCCAGAGTTGATTGCCAGGGCGAACCGGTAAAGTGTTTTTACTGCCAGAAGCGCGGGCACAGGGCCTTTGAGTGCTTCGCGAACCCTGAGAGCAAGGACTACAGGCCCAGCTATAGTGCGAGAGGTGACCAGAGATCGGGACCCGGAGGCCAGCGTGGAGCATCTACCTCGAGGCCAGGGAAGGCGGCCTTGCACATCATGGACCTCACCGAGGGACCGAACACCCCTACAGATGCAGGTACACCTTGAAACCTTAAATGGAAGATAAGATGAGAGACATGTACCCCCATCCTTTCACGATACTTCGATTTAGTGTAGGGTACGAGGGCGTACCCCTCTTTAAGGGGGGGTAGCGCGTTTCGTTTGGATGTTTTACGTGTGTCCACTGTGTTGGAATCCTACCACCACGTTGATGGTTGGTAGACTTGTGTGTGAAAATGTTATGTACGTGTATGTATGCTCGGTATGAATGAATGTTGTGTGCCATGGGTTGCACTTTAGCATGTTATATGCTCTGTATGAATGAATGTTGTGTGCCTTGGCTTGCGCTTTAGCATGTTATACACATTGCTAGATTCTTGGTTTACTATGAGAACTTGTGTGAAGCCACTGATGTGGCATGATGCTTAGAAGCACTGAGAATTATAATTATGGACTTAATCCTTTGGTTATTGTGAATGAGATGCGGGACTTGATCCCTAAGATTACCAGGAGTGGAAAATACAAGTTAAAGAAGTAAGACTTCGGGACGAAGTCTCTTTTAAGGGGGGTAAGTTGAAACACCCCTAAACGAATTAAACGCATAAAATCATAAACGCGAGGAGATTATCCGGTCGCGTTTCATAAGCCAGACATATAATAATGTACGAACAATTAAATTTGGTATATACATGTAATGTTATGTATTAATATGGTCACGTACTTATATATGTACGTATACGAAAATACATGTACAAATTACAACATTACAACATTGTAAATATTAACTAAAAACGTTGCATAGGTATTTACAACTATAACGCGACAAATAAAAGGGGCATATAAATATACATGTACGTATGAATGACTAGCAACGTATGCAATTAATAACGCGACATATTATATGGTTGCTTATACATATATAAATAAGCATTTATATAACTTATACAAAAAAAAGAGAGGAAAAAGGAAAAGGGAGCAAAGACGCTCCCGCTGAGGTTTGAACCCGAGACCTCTCGTATCTTCAACAAATGTGTAACCGGTTGAGCTATGCTCAAATTCGGTAACTATTACCAACCTAATTATACTAGTATTTCGACTACCCCTGTAACTACAAAAAAAATAACGAAGTCATGACTAGGCGCTAGCATCGATCTCAGTACAGAAGAAGGAAATTCAACGGAATCAAACAGGGATGTATAGTAACAGGACAGCCACGCATCAGACAGCAAGTCTTTGCTGAGTTTCAAGAACTACATTCCAAACCCCAACATCCTTCTGTTGCGTTAGCCTTTGCTAATAACTCACGTCTGCCCTACCACTCTCCAAGGTCGAACTCTGGTGCTGGGAAATTAGACAAACAGACAGCCACTCACCTCAGAGTATGAGCACACCAAACTTTCATAAAGTGCCCCTTAGGAACTTACACCCATTAACGTTGATAAATCCCTTGTGTCTGCCCCTCTACTATCTGTTCTACGATTAATCTTTCTGTCCAACTGTTTTATCCTCTTGCCCCTGCATGCCATGCCTTAGTAGATACCGAAGCTCACCTCAATTCTCTTTCCCTGACCACAGAAGTCCAGATACTTAACAAGCCAAAGACCCCTGCAGCCTGTTGTACAACCTGTTCGAATACCAAACCAGAGATTACCTCAAAAAAACAACCCCCTTACTGTCTACTTCTGCGGTGATGTTACTCCCTGCGTAAGGCCCCCATCTAACTCTCTGTATTATCTTCATGCAAGAACCAAAAAGGAGGCCTTAGCCGGTAATATCTCCCTTTCTTCTTGAACTCATAATCCTACCCCTCCTGAGGTGCTCGAAGTACTGCTGCATGGGTTGTTAAAAAAAAGAAAGAAAAACCCTGGAGCAAAGTCACCCAGATTCTAAATCCTAACGAGTCTGATCCAAGAGTTCAAGAGATTGCAAGGCTACACCTGGCGCCAAGGGCCAACCAAGGAGGGATCAGCCAACAGACTCGAGCTGGGCCGTAACGAACCCCGACCGGGACCCCGAGAGAGAGGCAACCCTAGCTCTAAAAAGGTATGGACATGTGTGGTTCGTATGTTGCCGTGTTACACGGCTTGTGTGCTGTGTGCCTTGTTTGTTTACGACCACAAGATTAATGCATGAAAACGGATGTTTGTTTTACCGCGCTTATTAGTCTGTGGTGAGCTTGTGTAAGGCATGTGAATGGAATGTTTATTTTCCTTGCTTACCTGCTTGCTATTATTGTGCATATTACTTGCGCGCACACAGTAGTGTAGTCCCTTCTTGTTGATGAATCCTTGGGATGAAACACAACGAACTTCGTAAACAAAACAAAGGAACTACATAAAAAGAAAACTCCTCTTAACTATAGAGGACCCCTAATGACACCCACTATGGTGTCGAACTATCAAAGGTGATGATAAGCCAATACCCGTTAGAAATGGATAGGGAGACGGACCCTTTGTATCCGGGGTAGAGACCAATGATGTTAAAAGGAATAGGGAGACAGACCCTTTGTATCCGGGGCAGAGACCAATGATGTTAAAAGGAATAGGGAGACGGACCCTTTGTATCCGGGGCAGAGACCAATGATGTTAAAAGGAATAGGGAGACGGACCCTTTGTATCCGGGGTAGAGACCAATAGTGTCAAAAGGAATAGGGAGACAGACCCTTAGTATCTGGGGTAGAGACCAGGACGTTAAAAGGCATAGGGAGACGGACCCTTCGTATCCAGAGTAGAGGCTAGTAACATTGAAAAGGAAGAGGGAGACGGACCCTTGGTATCCGGGGCAGTGGCTGGTAACAAAAAAAAAAGAACAGAGGGAGTGATGGCTAACCGGGAATGGAGGTTTGGCTATGGACGAGCCGTCTCCAAGTTGTGGTAATAAGAGACCTCATAAATAATCCTTAAAGAAACAAGGAAAGATGGGCACCTACATGATATGGTCACGGGATCTAAATTATATCCCGAGACCCGGTGCAAAGAAAGAGAAAGGAAATACTGATGTTAAAAGGAATAGGGAGACGGACCCTTTGTATCCGGGGCAGAGACCAATGATGTTAAAAGGAATAGGGAGACGGACCCTTTGTATCCGGGGCAGAGACCAATGATGTTAAAAGGAATAGGGAGACGGACCCTTTGTATCCGGGGCAGAGACCAATGATGTTAAAAGGAATAGGGAGACGAACCCTTTGTATCCGGGGTAGAGACTAATAGTGTCAAAAGGAATAGGGAGACGGACCCTTAGTATCCGTGGTAGAGACCAGGACGTTAAAAGGCATAGGGAGACAGACCCTTCGTATCCGGAGCAGAGGCTAGTAACATTGAAAAGGAAGAGGGAGACGGACCCTTGGTATCCGGGGCAGTGGCTGGTAACAAAAAAAAAAGAACAGAGGGATTGATGGCTAACCGGGAATGGAGGTTTGGCTATGGACAAGCCGTCTCCAAGTTGTGGTAATAAAGAACTCAAAAATAATCCTTAAAGAAACAAGGAAAGATGGGCACCTACATGATATGGTCACGGGATCTAAACTATATCCCAAGACCCGGTGCAAAGAAAGAGAAAGGAAATACACATTTTGGGAACAAGAGAAAAGAAATAAAACACACTACGCTTGAATGATCCCATAGTGAGGACCATGAGTATTACATACCTATGCACACGTTTGATTATATACACGATTGCTGTTGTGATACTAGCAACTTGTTGTGCTTGGTTGTTGTTGCTAATGTTTTGCTACTTTTAAGTGTGTATGAAACCATGATGTTATGTGGCCTGTTTTACTGCTTTATTATAGCATGTAAATTGACTTGTTAATATTCGACCAAGTAGTCATGTGGCCCAACATACGGGCTACACACGTTCATACTCGGCATAGTTTTCCTGAGTCCTTTATTTTTACAGGTATGGATCTGGACGATGGCGGAGAGTAGGCAGGGCGACTACCATGGGGGTAGTCCATACAGGCAAGACCTTTTAAGTAGTATGTTTTCTTAGTTATGGGTTGGGACTATGTATCACTAGACCCTTGTCGTATGTTTCGGGTTGTGTTATTTAAGTAAGAACTAATGATGTAGACTCTCGGTACTTGGTTTGGACTTTCCCCGTTTGTATTCGGACTTGGTTATGGTTTTAATTCCAGTCATTCAGACCGTAGCTTGATATGGATAGAGTCTTTGTGTCAACCACGTGGGTGGTTGGCGTCAGTGGCACCCGAACAAAGTTCTAAACCGCTGCGTGGACTTTTCGTGATAACGTTAGGCGCATCATTTAACTGTTGGTTGTAATTCAGGGGTGTTACAATAAATTACAAAATAACCCCAAAACTTTATAAAATGTTATTTTAACACTTAAACACTTATTTAAATTCACCAAAATTCATAATATTAATTCCTACCTTATATTATATCATAATTATGCCAAAGCCATCATTAACTCTCGGCAATTATTTTTTGTACACCAATCTTTTCAAAATTTACATTTTAGCCACATAAATTAATAAACTAGCCATTTAAATACTTGTAGCTATTTTTAATCCTCCCATAATTTATAATATAAGCTAATACACTTATATACTTCAAAAATCACCAAATGAAATACTTTGCTCTCAGTTTTAGTAATCCTTTACCATATGGTTTTAAAACTTGATTTATACCTTATAATAGGTATATATAAATGTATATAAGCCATATAACTCTTCTAAAAATTATGCTAATGACTTAGAATGATTTTAAGCTCAAAATAGAACATTTGACTCCAAGGCATTTCAGCTTGATCTTATATGTATCATAATTAATTTTTGTGACACAAATTTATACCTTAAGGTAATAATCTTACCTTGTATGTTATAAATTATTTTCTTGACATTATAACCTATAGTATTTCAGCCTTAATATTACTAAGTGTTGTACATGAATTTTATACTAAAGTTTGAAGCTTAAATCAAACTTAAACCTAATAGATTTAATTATAGAACTTACTCCATAAATCAAGATGATTCTTGTACTTGATTTCCTCTTGATTTCCAAGCTTCTCCAATGGTATCTTGATGTAGTATTTTCGGTCTCCTTACATAGGTTTAGGAGATCCAAGTGTTAAACTTCTAACAAGGATTTATAAATAAGATTTGGAGTAGTTTTACAAGAGTTTACCTTAGGTATTTTCAAGTAATTTTTGGTACACCTTGGGATGATTGTAGATCCAAGTTTCCTTCATGAAATGATGAAGAGAACATTGGTTTAGAAGCTTGAAATTTTCAGAAATTACTTTAGGTATTTACTAGGATTTGTCAACATGAAAATATACCTTAACTTGATCTTGTTGTTCCTTGTGTTGTTGTTGAATCAAGATCACTCCTTGGAGTATTAATGCTTGGCGAAAATTGCAAGGGTTGCTAGGATGATTCTTGCTTCAAGACTTAGTAGAATTAACTTGGAAAATTACATAAAAATGGTGTTATAACTTAATACTCCATTAATGGAGCTTTGAAGCTCACAAGAATAACTAACTAAGGAAGAAAGAAAAGATAGGAGAATGAGCCTTACCAATTCGGCTAGGAATGAGCAAAGAGAATGGTGAGTGCCGTATGGTGTTTTAAGGAAAGACAAGGGAAGGAATCAAATGGAAATAATTGTTATGTCACATGGCATTATTTTATGACTTGTTTTTGATTTATTTGACTTCAAAATATGACTACAAAAGTATTCCAACAGCAGCTCACTTTCGGCAATGGAGGAGAAATTAATGGGTGATTAGTAAGCCTAGGATATTAGGAAGTTAGGCATGGAAATTCTTTTGTATTTTCTAAGCTTAATTATCAATACCAACCTTGTCTTCTTTCTTATAGGCTTGCGGCAATAGGAGTGCTATAGGAGACCCTCTTGAATTTGTTTATATTAGACAATGATTATGCATAGTTAGGTAGGTGTCTCCCTTGACTAATTAAGCAGAAATCAAACCCTCTTTTTCTTGCATGATTTCGGCAGCCATAGGCTAGAACATGGGCTGCTTCTTTGTTTATTTGCCTTGTCAAAAGCTAGATCTAAATTTGTTCTTTATGTATTTTAATTTCATTACTTTACAAAAACTAATCTTCTTGTCTTTCTCCTGCAGGTTTACGGTAATGGGAGCCTCCTTAGACTGAGATAATGTCACATGGTAAGTGATAAGATGAGTCACCATTCCATAAGACAATTTATTTAGCCAAAACCATATCAAAATCACTCAAACAAACAGCCACTTTGGTAGCCATGTGGGACTGATTTTTAGTTTGATTCCTGTCACACTATATTTTATTAAGATCATATTGTTACATGTAATAAGTCACAACATTTAATTGGTACATTTATACCAGGGTAAAAGATGAAAGTTTCTAAGGTAAAATGCTGATTTTATACTACTTTTTGATCATAAAATCGGCCGTACTTGTGCTATGAGTTTAGCACTGGATTTGATTGATTTAGATGGTCAATGTATCCCCATTTAGGATTCCCAACTCGTGGCTCCTCAAAAACTTCAAGGTAATAGCGTAGAACACGTTTTTATGGCACCCGAAGGTGCGTTTTTGTGCTTTAAGGATATTATGGAAAATAAGTAGTCTCTATAAGTTCAAAGTGTTTATAAAAATTTTTTATAGTCAATAATAATATATTAAGGTGTTACATTGAGTTATATGGGTTTATATCAACTCATGACACAATTTCCGGGCTACCGGGACACTCCCGGGGCAAAATAGGAGCGTTAAGAATTTCCCCCGAGTACTTTGTGTATTTTTGAAAAAGTAGCTCAAGAATTCTCTTTAGAATGATGAATAAAGATGATAGGATCTCTAAGAATGAATTATATAGGGGTTCGTGCCACTTCGGTACCTCTCCGGGGCATTCCCGAGGATTTCTAGGGCCCCCTAACAGCTACCTCCGAGCACTTTGTATGTAATTGAGAATTTAGCATGAGGTTTTCATCTTATATGTTTAATAAAGTGTTAGGGTGCATTTGGATCGAAGTGTAATGCTTTATTTCATCTTATAAAGTATTTCCGGGACTTTTGGGCCTTATGGGAGGTGTGTGACTCTCCCGGGCATTTTACATTTATACTCTGTTCTAGCTGAGGACTTGTGCTTTAAAGGTCATATAATTATACTTAGTTGACTTAGTATTAGTTTTATAGTTCATATACCTTGGTTAGCTTAAGATCCGGCTTAACGCTCGTTGTTGACCTGAAAGAGTTTTGGTGCGTTTTAACGCCTAAGTGTTTATATATATTCTCTTAGGGTTTCATAATCCGCAAATATTATTTATTTCTCATAATTTAATTATTTAAAGTTTAGGGTTATTTCAGTCTACCCCCCTTAAAAGGACTTCGTCCCAAAGTCATAACTTCTACTTACTTAACCTAGGAATCAAGTTCCTCATATCTATTCACCGTATACTTATCATCCCTGGGTGTCGATACTATACTAACACCTCTACATTCCATCAGTAATCCGAGTGTGTGTATCTCGTACATACACATAACCTTTGTTCATGACAATCAATGTAATCATAGCATAAGTAATTTGATAGATACTGTAAAGCAAATAGGCGTGCTTTTATTAACCATCCAAGTGTTACATAGAACACATCAATGCCAAGTGTTACATAGAACACATCAATAACCATTCATTCAATTGCATACATGTGCAACAATCAAACACAAACAACCAAACACAAGACCAGAACCAGTATAGACTGCAAATATGCAAGTCGCATGTGGTGCTCTACCCCCCTTAAAAAGGGTTACGCCCTCATACCCCCACAAGTATACACAAACTAAAGGAATAGTGCTAGATACTTGTCTCACATGGAGTCCTCTAACTCCATGTCGCCTCCTCAATGTCGTGGTTTGACCACAAAACCTTGACCATTCTAATGGTCTTGTTCCTCGTCTCCCTAGTCTTAGAGTCTAAAATGTGAACTGGGGTCTCCTCATATCTAAGTGTAGGATCTAGCTCGAGTGTCTCGGGCTGTAAGATATGTGATGGGTGAGGCACATACTACTTTAGCTGTGATATGTGGAACACATTGTGCACTCTCCCTAGCTCAACAGGTAAATCTAATCTGTAGGCTAATGGGCCCACTCGCTCCGTGATAAGGTACGGTCCTACATACTTCGGGTTAAGCTTGCCCCTCTGCCCAAATCTGAAAACTCCCTTCATTGGTGAAACTCTGAGGAAGACTCGATCGCCTACTGCGAACTCGAGGTCTCTCCTCTGGACATCAGTATATGATTTCTGTCTATCCTGGGCTATCTTCATGTTCTTTTGTATCTGTACGATATCCTCTTTCATATGGTCTAGGTATTCAGGCCCTAAGATGATATTCTCACTGGCCTCGTCCCAACAAAGAGGCGTCCTGCATGGCCTGCCGTACAATGCCTGAAATGGTGGCATCTGAATGGATGCATGATAGCTGTTGTTATACGCAAACTCGATCAGATGTAGTCGATCTATCCAGCTTTCCTGGAAGTCTAAGGCACAAGCTCTAAGCATGTCCTCTAATGTCTGAATTGTTCTTTCACTTTGGCCATCTGTTTGTGGATGGAAGGCGGTACTTAGCTTTAGCTTCGTACCCAATGCCTCCTGAACTTGCTGCCAAAATCTGGAGACAAATCTAGAATCTCTATCTGACACAATCAACTTAGGTACACCGTGGTGTCTAATGATCTCTCTCTAGAAGAGGTCCGCCAGCTTGGGGACTTTCCAAGTGTCCTTAATAGGAATGAACTTTGCTACCTTCGTTAATCTGTCGACGATGACCCATATCATGTTAGCACCTCCTCTAGTCGGTGGAAGACTGACCATGAAATCCATGGATATATCCTCGAACTTCCAATATGGAATGGGCATCGGCTGTACTAACCCGCCCGGTCTCCGGTGTTCGAACTTTACTTTCTGACAAGTCATACATCTCGCCACAAACTCTGCCACATCTTTCTTCATACCACTCCACCAGAAATGTAATTTCAGATCCTTGTACATCTTGGATGATCCTGGATGCACTGATAAGGAAGAGCAATGAGCTTCCTGTAATATCTTTTCCTTCAAGTCGGGGCTGGACTCTGGAATGCACAAACGGTCATTCAGTCTGATTAACCCGTCTTCACTGAGTAGTACAAAGTCATACTTCTGTCTCACAAATATGCCGTCAGTCAACTGCTGCCTGATAGTCTTCATGTACTGGTCGTTTTCTTGAGCACAACATACCTCCTCGATGAGGCTGTTATCTCCTGTCATGGCAAATAGGGAATGAGCTCTATGGCTCAGGGCGTCAGCAACAACATTTGCCTTGCCCTCCTTGTACCTGAGGTCGATGTCGTAGTCCTTCAGAAACTCGACCCATTGCCTCTGTCTCATGTTAAGCTCCTTCTGAGTGAATAGATGCTGAAGGCTCTTATGATCTGAGTAGACTATCACTGTAACTCCATATAAGTAGTGGCGCCAGATCTTCAGTGCAAACACTACTGCTCCTAATTCCAAATCATGAGTTGGGTAGTTCTCTTCGTGTTTCTTCAGCTGTCGTGATGCATAAGCGATAACTTTGTCATTCTGCATGAGTACACACCCTATCCCTATGCCTGAGGCATCACAATATACTTCAAACCCGTCGGTCCCCTCTAGAATGGTGAGTATGGGTGCCGACGTCAGTAGGTCCTTCAGTGTCTGAAAGGAACGCTAGCAATCCGCGGTCCATACAAATGGAGAGTCTTTCTTCATCAGACTAGTCATCGGTTTCGCCAGTTTGGAGAAGTCTTGAACAAATCTTCGGTAGTAACCAGCTAATCCCAAGAAACTACGGATATCTGTCACTGTCTTTGGTCTTGGCCAAGTCTTAACTGCCTCAATCTTCACAGGGTCTACAGATATACCGATGGCTGATATTACATGCCCTATAAAAGATACACTGTCTAGCCAGAAATCACACTTTGAAAGCTTGGCATACAATTGGTTCTCTCTCATCGTCTGTAAAACTTGCCTCAGATGCACCTCGTGCTCGTCCTTAGTCTTTGAATAGACTAGAATGTCATCGATGAATACAACCACTGATGAGTCTAACTGCTCTCTGAATAACCAGTTCATAAGATCCATGAATATAGCTGGGGCGTTCAATAAGCCAAATGGCATAACTGTGAACTCATAGTGCCCTTAACACGTTCGAAAAGCTATCTTCTCCATCAGCTATCCGTATCTGGTGGTATCCTGATCTCAGATCAATTTTTGAGAAGACTGTAGCACCTCTGTTATACCCAAAATTTTGACCCCCTGGTTAAGGTCTACGAGGTTGTGAGAGCCATCTCCATCAAACAGTAAGAGACTCGGCCCCGATCGGCGTGTTCCAGGGCCTGAGGAGCAGTTTCGTCATTGTCAGGGGCGTTTTCGTAATTTTTAAGGCTTCTGAGTTTCTCCTATAGGCTTTCTCTCCTCCAAAGGGTGCCCCAAATCAGCTCGAAATGCTTTGATATTTTAACCCATGATAGAGGATGACATTTTAAGCATAATGGGCGTTGGAATTTTGATTTTTTTTCGATTCAATAATTTTCTAGCAATTTCTGACTGAATCTGACGAGAAATTCAATTAAAAATGCTCCAGCATTTAAAAAATCGTTTCCACCTCAGAAAATTCATAATATCCTTCTTGACATGTGGTTAAAATTTCATAGCAAAATTCCTTTGGGAATTACTTAGTTAAAATATCGAAAAATCTTACTTTTACTAGATTTTCTTTATCTTAAGAAAGTCTATATAAAGGGATAGGTTTTTGGATAAAATCAGAACGTCATATGCTCAAGAACCCTAGAGAGTCAGAAAGGCAGCCTCCTCTCTCTCTCTCACGTTTTCCAACACCCGGCCACCTGAATCATACCGAAAATCCCCCGAAATCACCATCTAAACACGTTTTCCAATCCCAAAGCACCAATAACCATCAAAACCCACAAAAACACCACCAAAACGTGAAGAACAGCAAGAACAACCGATAACCAGAAGCTCGTTCGAAATCCTTTCGGGTCGCCATCAACGAAGCACTTGACGAATCCCGTGTGAAGAATCGTTGTGAATCCGAAGGTAAAACAGGTAGCAACCCCGCTTCCCTAATTCTCTACGGTATTGTCAATCTTGCCTCAAATTTGGGCTCAAACTAACCTTTGTACGCTTCTGTATTGCCGTTTATTTAAGCTTCTGTCCAATAACTTGTTTGCTAAGTTTCGTGCTTAATTCGAATTCAAATTGAAAACTTTTGATCACTAACGACTTGTAAACCTTTCAGGCTACACACCCATAAATTTGAGCTCAAACACCCTCGGGAACCTTCTGAAAACCCCTGTCCGTGGGTGGTCCGTGACCTCGGACCTATGTCCGGGACCTCAGGACGCGTTGTCCGAGACCACGGACACCCACGGACGGCGGCGGGATTTAAAAAATTCAAAATTTAGGTTTTTCTGATAATGTCCGGGCCTCGGACAGCCTGTCCGAGGCCCCGGACCCTGCAAATTTTTGTTTTTCTTTATTTTCGACTCTTCTGTATAGTTTGGTTAACTGGGGTCCGTGGTCTCGGACATGGGGTCCGTGCTACGGACGTAAGCAAAATTTGACCTAATTCTGCCTCCGAAACCCTAGTTTAGGTAGCTTTCAATTTCACTTTATTTTTCTGTCAAAAATGCTAAAAACACAAAAAACAGAAGAGCGCCACTTAGGTTAAAAACGACTTTGTAGTAAGCCGTAAATAAACCAAGTAGAGGAAAACGACCTAGGAAGGGTAATGAAAGTATTGAACCCTAATTAAGTCGAATATCAAGCCCCCGAACCCGAACTCTCCTTCCTAATTGATCTAGGTTAAAATTAGGTGGGACTCATAATAGGTTCCAGTGAGCTAGCTTAGGTTTTAATAATTATTGTTATATGACATAGTTTTATCTTAGGCTATAAGTGGACCTAAAACCCGATCAGATCCCAATCAAGCTATCCACATAGGATAGGGTTTAAAATCGAGGCGCACAACCTCTTAACTGGTCGAATAGGTCGTTAATCCTTGGTAAAGTGTATTTGTTCTTGACGATGACTGCGTTAAGCTCCCTGTAGTCAATGCATAGTCGCATGCTACCATCCTTTTTCTTTACAAATAATACTGGTGCTCCCCATGGTGATGCACTCGGTCTGATGAAACCTTTATCAAGCAGATCTTCCAACTAGGTCTTCAGCTCTTTCATCTCTGCTGGTGCCATCCTGTAGGGCACCTTAGCAATAGGCCCCGTGCCTGGTATTAAGTCGATGGAGAACTCCACATCTCGCTTGGGTGGCATCCTTGGTAATTCTTCAGGGAATAAATCAGTGAAATCTGAGACGACTGGTATGTTTGACTGTGTCTGCTCTTCCTGCCTCATGTCCTGGACATAGCACAAGTAGACTGGCTGTCCCTTCTTACCTTATTCATCAAGGTTATAACAGATACTAGCTTGAAAGTCGGCTCTCTGGGAGTACTGCGATATGAAACTGTCTTGCCCTTCGGGCTCCTCAGTAGTAATCTATGCTCCACGTAATGTAGTCGACCTTTATATTTCTGCAGCCAATCCATGCCCATGATGATGTCAAAGCCCAAATTATCCAACTCAATCAAATCCGTGTGAAAATCTTCCTTCATGATATTAATTTGAACTCCCTTGTGGAGTTTCGTGCACCTCACTCTCTCCTTCGTCGGTAGTGTGACTAGGAAATCTGAGAGAGGCTCAGGGGTTGTCTCTAACTTCCTTGTTAATGCAGAGGATATAAAGGAATGAGACGCTCCCGAATCGAACAGTATCGATGCACTCACGCCGTTTATAGTGAAGGTTCCCATGATGACATTCCCCTTATCCTTGGCCTCGGTCTTGTCCAACACATTCAGCACTGCTCCTCCATTAGACTCGTGGCCTGGGGTTAACAATTCGTAAGATAGTGAGGTTGGGTGTATGTCTCAAAGGAATTAAAATGACATTCATTAATTCAATGATTCTTACATACAAGCTCTTTAATTACATCAATATTGCCTAAATGTCAAATTTAACCATCCGGGTTTCAAATGGGTAGTATTTACTAAGGTTGATGGGGCTGTATTCAACTTAATGCCCTTAATCCCATGGTACACTAATCTGGATTCTCCACCAAATATCAATACGTCTCCTGACTTCAAAATAATCTTTCTCGCCTTATCCATCCTCTTCTGATCACTGTATAGAAACTCAGCATCATCTCCAATGGAGAATGATACAACTGGTATCCCTTTGGTAATTGACTTAGATGTCTCATCTCGGTCCTGGAGTAATCTCAGTTTTCCCCCTTTCTCATAGAAGTTCACAATACAAACGTCGGCTTCAATGTCCGGTATAGGGTTTGTTTCTAATTGTCGTGCAATCTTGACCGCTTCTGTCACCAAGGTTTGGAAACTACTGGGTATCCTAGGAACTCGTGCTCCATCTACCTTTCTTACTTCCTGATACAACCTAGTTTGTGGATCCCAATCCTTACCCATACACATCATATACAATTTAAGTTTTGATCCATTCCCATATCCTGGAATATAAAATCCTCCAAGACCTATTCCCAAAGTTCTACATTCATTTACAATGGCTATTTGTTCATCTAGGGTTAGGTATTGCTTGAGTAGGATCATGCCGGGTCGAAGTACTTGGCATTCTTTCTCTGGATATTCCCGATCTTCACTCAAAGGTTCAGGTGATCTCGGTCTCATAGGTAAGGGAAAACAAATGTCGAAGTATCCTATTAGGTGAGAGGTTTCCTAAGTTAGGTCTCTCTAAACTTTGATTCACACTAAACACATACAAGTCTCATCGACTGATAGCTGTAAACACACATTCATGCATCATGCTTTTAGTTTAGGTTCTAGGCTTACCGGTATCGCGCTGAGTGCTAGTCTCAGCGCCCGAAGTTCACACTGAGTACAGGGTGTTTCTGCCTGGTATGATCTCCTTTCCTTTCTGCTGTGCAGGTGCAGATGGCTGTCCCGCCAGACCTCTAGTGTAGGTGTTGTTCTGAGGCGCCTGGCCTCCTCGTGATTCACTTGCCTCTATAGCTGGGGTTCTTGAAGTATCCCTAGATCCCTTGTACACCTGACTTCCGGGGTTGGAAAAGCACTCGTACTCCTTGTGACCTTCTTTCTTGCAATAGCGGCACTCAACCTTCTTGCCTGAGCAGTCTATGCAGGGGTGGTCATTTCCACAGCGTTTGCAGTAGTAATGGCGCTGGGGTGTCTTAGTGGCCCTGGGTGGTGCTGATCTAAGTGGTTGAGCATTAATAGCTGGGCCGGTCAGACGAGGGACCTGCTTCTTCGTCTTCTGACTCTGGAAGTCCTTCCGCCCCTTCTTCTTATCAAAGAATTTCTTTCCCCGCTTGTTGTAACCGCCAGAGGTTGTTCCCTCATCTCCTCCCTCAGTATTCTTCCTTTTCTTTCCTTGTGCCTCTTCCTTGGACTGAAGCATTAGCTCGGTTGCTGATGCGGCATCATAACATTCTTGTATAGTGGTGAATCGTATGGCTCCCATGGAGCCCTGGATGCGATATTGCAAACCTCCTCTAAATTTCTAAATCTTTACGGTGTCGGAGTAGTCGACCCCTGGTATGTAATCCAGCAGACTGATGAATCGTGCGTAGTATTGATCAACCGTCTGACTCCCCTGGATCAGGGTCTCGAATTCTTACCTCTTCCTCTGCTTCAGGTGTTCGGGGTAGTACTTGTCCCGTAACACTTCCACAAATGCTGTCCAGTCGAAGTTTGGTGTGGCTCTAAGGTGGTCTTCAACCGACCGCCACCATATGCCAGCTGCGTCCTTCAGGTTGTACGCTGCTATGTTGACCTTCTGGTCTTCCAGAACTCTAACAACCTTGAATGCCTTATGGTGCTCTACAATGAATTTCTCCAGCAAAGTGGGGTCTGGTTCCCCTGAATATGTCGGTACCCTAGCGTCTGTAATGCTCTTCAACCAGTTGGTTTCTCGGGGCTGTGGAGGGTGGGGTATGGCTCCCGCAAACCGAGCTCCTAGTTGTGTGGCAAAGGCTGCCATGGCCTCTGCTAGGCCTGGAATCTCTGGGACGTCTGCCGGTATCGCTCCACCGCGCCCACTGCTGCCTCCACGTGGTCTACCTCTTGTCGACATCTATAAGATAGTATACTATTATATCTACTCGGTGTTACACCGTTTTACATTCACAATCATAAATATGTAAGGAAACTAACTACTAGCAATAAGATATCCCTAGGATTTTTCTTTCTAGGTCACGAATCCTCACAGACGTTTCCCGTATCCCAAATGTCCTATGCTCACTGTTCTTGACTCAGTATCTTCTTCATCAGAGCGGAACTCCGCTCTGATAACACTTTTTGTAGCACCCCTAATCCTAATCCTGTAATAATATCGCAAGTCGTAGCATGATAAATATAATTCGCAGCGGAAAATAAAACTAACTAGCGTTGGTGTTACACGCCGTTACCCACCCATGTGAGTAACAAGAAAACCTTACTCTATCCATCAACTTCAACACTCCACCACCGTGATGAACATATATTGAGTACTCTTAAACTTACAAACCAAATCCAAACTGAGCAACTAAACCAAATACAACAAATTCCATAAGACAGTGCATAATAAAACTAAAAGTGTTTATTGAAAACACATCAGCTACCCTGTGTCCCGCACTCCGGCTTTGTCTTCAATCAATAACCTGAAATGTTTTGCCCATTGAAGGGCTCAGCAAACGATATGCTGGTATACTAAATGTAGTCCTAAATCATTTGGATTCCTTAAGTCATTTAGCCATCTTGATATTAGATTCATTACATGCTATGCCGGTTTACAATAATAATAACAACTGTAAATGTTTAGATAAACACAGAGTAGTTCACCTAACAATGTCACCACGTAATAGTAAGTAAACAACCAAATAATCAATAACCAATAATCAATAACAGTAACCAAACAAGATATGTGTATTAATTAACTGTACTTGTTAGTTGGCCACACGGCCCTTATCCTTTGTAACCAACCATTTTAAACCTTCCAATTAATTTCCACCTCAGGCGTCATGTTAGGACAACCCTTAATAACTTATTAATGGACAAAAGTCCCCTAGGTTCCAATGGAACCGTTACCAGCTGACCTTATGGCCCTGGATATTTATTTGCCGTAAAGACGACAAATTCGGTCAAAACCTGTGCACCAACAGTAGTGCCCTCTGCCATCATCGAATGTGGATAGTGGATTCCCTTGAGTGACTCTTGATATAGTCCCTCATAGTGATCACGATGTGCAACCAGAAAGTCGAAACAGTCTGGATTCCTCTCTTTATAAGTTAGCCCTTTAGTCAGTGATACAATATCCAACCCTTGAGTTAAGACTATAACAGTTGACCATCAGTTAGGTTTTCGTAATACCTAAAGGTCATCTAGTCTTGTTCGAGTTTAGATGTATAAACTTCCAGTCATAAGACGTATGCGTGAAAATAAAACGCAATGGTGTCGAGCAATACAGTATACAATATCATATACATATATCACAGATATCGCTCTTAACAATTAAACACACAACATCTGGACCTCAAGAAAATCCTTAGGACATTCAAACCACACAATTAACATACCGTTCACCGTGTAAATTGCTAGCTTGACAGTTCACGCTTTAGTAGTTTCTTCCCGTACGCTGTTATGTTTACATGTAATACCGGGTAATGTTAATACAACTATTCACTAAGTATTACAGTACTGTCACTACAGAACTAATACTCGTAGTACACTAACTCCGTATGTTCTTTATTTCTCCCTGCTATTTAACAGTGGTTCTAGGTAGTTTAACAGTTCGTTATTTTATGTAGTAACCACATGTGATAATGAATTTCTACCTTGTAGTATATTTCTATTTCTTTAATTATATACCCATAATTGTTTCCACTTATTCTTTATATTATACAATTTGGTTATTTTTATTATAACCACCTTTATTTTATAAACTTTACATTATACTCCATAATATATCATATTACTTAGATTTAATTCCTTTCCTTATTAAATTACAAAACCAACCTTATAATTTCGGCAATTTATATATTGAACACATGACTTTTGTAAATTACCAATTAACCTCATAACTTTCGGTATTTATATTTTGTACCCACTAACTTTTGTAAATTACCAAATGACCACATATATCTTTCGGTAATTACAATTTAAATACACTAACTTTTATAAATTACTAAATATTCTTATAATTCTCGGTTTTGGTATTAACTTTCCCATAATTTCATTTTAACCCCCAAAACTTTATATAAGTTACATATTAACTCATAAACTATAGTTTTAATATTTAATTTTCTTAAATACCGAAAAGACCCTTATAATTTTACAAATCATGAATTCGCCCCATGTTATACTCGGTTTTTCAAATAAATTTCCATAAATTACATATTCACCCCATAACTTTTATAAACTTAATATTTTATGTCATAAATTATTTTAACCCAAAGTTTTTGGTCAACACTTTGACACAGACTTAATTTTATAATTAATACTTTAATATACCCAAAAAATCATTTGTAATTCGGTTATACACCATACTTTCCATAAATTACAAAATAACCCCAAAACTTTATAAAATGTTATTTTAACACTTAAACACTTATTTAAATTCACCAAAATTCATAATATTAATTCCTACCTTATATTATATCATATTTATGCCAAAGCCATCATTAACTCTCGGCAATTATTTTTAGTACACCAATCTTTTCAAAATTTACATTTTAGCCACATAAATTAATAAACTAGCCATTTAAATACTTGTAGCTATTTTTAATACTCCCAAAATTTATAATATAAGCTAATACACTTATATACTTCAAAAATCACCAAATGAAATACTTTGCTCTCGGTTTTAGTAATCCGTTACCATATGGTATTAAAACTTGATTTATACCTTATAATAGGTATATATAAATGTATATAAGCCATATAACTCTTCTAAATGACTTAGAATGATTATAAGCTCAAAATAGAACATTTGACTCCTAGGCAATTCGGCTTGATCTTATATGTATCATAATTAATTTTTGTGACACAAATTTATACCTTAAGGTAATAATCTTACCTTGTATGTTATAAATTATTTTCTTGACATTATAACCTATAGTATTTTGGCCTTAATATTACTAAGTGTTGTACATGAATTTTATACTAAATTTTGAAGCTTAAATCAAACTTAAACCTAATAGATTTAATTATAGAACTTACTCCTTAAATCAAGATGATTCTTGTACCTGATTTCCTCTTAATTTCCAAGCTCCTCCAATGGTATCTTGATGTAGCATTTTCGGTCTCCTTACATAGGTTTAGGAGATCCAAGTGTTAGACTTCTAACAAGGATTTATAAATAAGATTTGGAGTAGTTTTACAAGAGTTTACCTTAGGTATTTTCAAGGAATTTTTGGTACACCTTGGGATGATTGTAGATCCAAGTTTCCTTCATGAAATGATGAAGAGAACATTGGTTTAGAAGCTTGAAATTTTCAGAAATTACTTTAGGTATTTACTAGGATTTGTCAACATGAAAATATACCTTAACTTGATCTTGTTGTTCCTTGTGTTGTTGTTGAATCAAGATCACTCCTTGGAGTATTAATGCTTGGCGAAAATTGCAAGGGTTGCTAGGATGATTCTTGCTTCAAGACTTAGTAGAATTAACTAGGAAAATTACATTAAAATGGTGTTATAACTTAATACACCATTAATGGAGCTTTGAAGCTCACAAGAATAACTAACTAAGGAAGAAAGAAAAGATAGGAGAATGAGCCTTACCAATTCGGCTAGGAATGAGCAAAGAGAATGGTGAGTGCCGTATGGTGTTTTAAGGAAAGACAAGGGAAGGAATCAAATGGAAATAATTGTTATGTCACATGGCATTATTTTATGACTTGTTTTTGATTTATTTGACTTCAAAATCTGACTACAGAAGTCTTCCAACAGCTGCTCACTTTCGGCAATGGAGGAGAAATTAATGGGTGATTAGTAAGCCTAGGATATTAGGAAGTTAGGCATGGTAATTATTTTGTATTTTCTAAGCTTAATTATCAATACTAACCTTGTCTTCTTTCTTATAGGCTTGCGGCAATAGGAGTGCTGTAGGGGACCCTCTTGAATTTGTTTATATTAGACAAGGATTATGCATAGTTAGGTAGGTGTCTCCCTTGACTAATTAAGCAGAAATCAAACCCTCTTTTTCTTGCATGATTTCGGCAGCCATAGGCTAGAACATGGGATGCTTCTTTGTTTATTTGTCTTGTCAAAAGCTAGATCTAAATTTGTTCTTTATGTATTTTAATTTCATTACTTTACAAAAACTTATCTTCTTGTCTTTCTCCTGCAGGTTTACGGTAATGGGAGCCTCCTTAGACTGAGATAATGTCACATGGTAAGTGATAAGATGAGTCACCATTCCATAAGACAATTTATTTAGCCAAAACCATGTCAAAATCATTCAAAAAAAACGGCCACTTTGGTAGCCATGTGGGACTGATTTTTAGTTTGATTCCTGTCATAATATATTGTATTAAGATCATATTGTAACATGTTATAAGTCCCAACATTTAATTGGTACATTTATACCAAGGTAAAAGATGAAAGTTTCTAAGGTAAAATGCTGATTTTATACTACTTTTTGATCATAAAATCGGCCGCACTTGTGCTATGAGTTTAGCACTGGCTTTGATTGATTTAGATGGTAAATTTATCCCCATTTAGGATTCCCAACTCATGGATCCTCAAAAACTTCAAGGTAATAGCGTAGAACACGTTTTTATGGCACCCGAAGGTACATTTTTGTGCTTTAAGGATATTCTGGAAAATAAGTAGTCGCTATGAGTTCAAATTGTTTATAAACATTGTTTATAGTCAATATTAATATATTAAGGTGTTACATTGAGTTATATGGGGTTATATCAACTCATGACACAATTTCTGGGCTACCGGGACACTCCCGGGGCAAAATAGGAGCGTTAAGAATTTCCCCCGAGCACTTTGTGTATTTTTGAAAAAGTAGCTCGAGCATTCTCTTTAGAATGATGAATAAAGATGATAGGAACTCTAAGAATGAATTATATAGGGGTTCGTGCCACTTCGGTACCTCTCTGGGGCATTCCCGGGGGTTTATGGGCCCCCCAACGGGTACCTCCGAGCACTTTGTATATAATTGAGAATATAGCATGAGGTTTTCATCTTATATGTTTAATAAAGTGTTACTGTGTATTTGGAATGAAGTGTAATGCTTTATTTCATCTTATAAAGTATTTCCGGGACTTTCAGGCCTTATGGGAGGTGTGTAACTCTCCCGGGCATTTTACATTTCTACTCTGTTCTAGCTGAGGACTTGTGTTTTAAAGTCATATAATGATCCTTAGTTGACTTAGTATGAGTTTTATAGTTCATATACCTTGGTTAGCTTAAGGTTCGGCTTAACGCTCGTTGTTGACCTTAAGGAGTTTTGGTGCGTTTTAACGCCTAAGTGTTTATATATATTTTCTTAGGGTTTCATAATCCCCCCAAATAATATTTATTTCTCATTATTTAATTATTTAAAGGTTAGGGGTATTTCAGAATCCGTTTGAGTTGGGCGTTATTAATTATTGTTAATTGCGAATTAGTGGCTGAGGTGTTACATGTTGTTCAAAATTTTAACCACTTTGTTCAAATTTTATTTCACATTGTTCCTTAATTTTGTTAGAGTTCAAATTGGATACTAGTTGTTCTTAGAAAAAATGAAAAAAATTAAGAATTCATTTTTAAAATTTTCAAGTTAAGTTCAAATATGCTATAGTAATAATAGATTACCCGTTTATGTGGCAGATTTTCTCTAAATTTTTGTTTAACAGTTATAGTAATAATATATGTATTTAAATTAAAATTTTGAATTTAAATAATAGATTATTTTTGCTCTTGTATAATTTCTCTAGATTTTTACTAAACGGTTATAGTAAATGAAAAAAAACTTAAAAAATACATCATCACTGTCACATAATATTTTTTTTACACGTGTACGCTGGAACCACTATGCTCCGTGCTTCCGGTTGTATAATAGAAATTGTTGCTACCGGAAACATTATGCTCCGTGTTTCCAGTTGTATAATAGAAATTGCCGCTACCGTACAACCTCACATAATAATGATAGCATAACTCCGAGTCCGGGGGCTTCTCGGTCCACACCATCAACCGAGAAAGAGAATCGGAGAGAATATAGTAGGGGTGGCAAAACAGGTTCGCGGGTCGTGTTAGGCTAAAACCAAACCCAACCCGTTTATTTAACGGGTTGACCCGACCTAACTCATTTAATTAATTGTGTCCAAATATGAAACCCAAACCCAACCCATTTATTAAACAGGTTGACCTGTTTATTAAACGGGTTGACCCGTCTAACCCAATTAATTAATCATATCCATATTTAAACCTCAAATCCGCATATATTAAACTCAAACTTAACCTGTTTAGTAATATATAAGAAAATAATTTGACTAATTAACATTAGTTTTGTCATTTTATGATATTATTAACTTTACTTTAAATTAAAATACTTATTTTTTAATATTTGTATATCTTTTTTATATTAAAATTTGATAAAAATAATTAATCTATAATTTATAATATATATATATTTATTTATAAATTACCTAAATGGGTTAGCGGGTTACATATGTTAAATCCAAACCGATAGGGTTATTAAACGAGTCGTGTTCAAGTTGACCTGTTTATTTAATCGTGTCAAATTTTGAAACCCAAACCCGCTAACTTCATGTCGGGTTCATGTTGGTCAAACGGGTCAGGTTGAAATTACCACCCCTAAAATAGAGTGATGCAAAAAGAATTTGTCGCATACGTTATGTTCGAATAATATATTTCAGTTTTTTTAGATATTTCATGAAATATAATTATATTCTTAGCTAATTAATCAAATAACCTAAATTACAAGGAAAGTCATAAAATATTATATTTAAAGTTCAAAAAACTGACCAGAAAAAAATAATATCCCTATTAGTTAATAAAGTATTTTTAAAATTCACAATATATCCCTAAATGTTAAAACAATTCACAAAATTTATAAAAAAATTAAAATACTACAAAAAATAAATATATATATATATATCAATTCAATACTATAAAAATTGATTTTTTTGAAGTATCATAAAATTGGAAAAGGTAAATATTTTCTAGATTTGGTTTAAATTATTCATTACCATAAATATAATATAGAATTTTAAACATATAACTTATATTACTTTTTCTATCAAATTATACCAAATAAGTACCATAATTTATAACATACATTTTTAAATTATCTTTATTTTTCTACTAATTGAAATTATTTATTCTAAATAAATTTTATTATTTTGTAACTAATTTTAAAAAATATTTTAAAATTTTATATTCTATTTTGGAAATAACTTTATGACATAGTATTTTGTAGATGACAAAAATGATTATCACATAAAGTTATGTATAAAATACAATATAAATTTTTTAAATAGTTTTCTTAAAAATTAGTTAAGAATTATAAAACAATTTATTTTAAAGAAATAATCAAATTGGTAGAAAATAATAATTTAAAAATATATATCATAAATTATCGTACTTATTTTGTATAATTTGATTGAAAGATTGATATAAATTGTGTTTAAAACATATATTCTTTTTTATGGTATTGAATATTTTTTAAAAAATTAAAAAATAATTATTTTTTCAGGGCTTGTGATACTTTAATATACTTTTTACTTTATTTTTCAATTTTTATAATCCTTTATAATTTATATTATATTTTTACAGTATTTTAAATTTTTTATAAATTTTTAAACATTTATGGTATATTGTGAACTTTAAAAATATTTTATTATTTGGTAGGTGTATTTTTTATCTTTTTCCTTTGGTCAATGACTATAGTAACATTTCATGAACTTTTTACAAACATAAAGTCATATTTTGGGATATTTCATAAATTAACCAAAAATATAATGACATCTCATGAAATTTCTTTTTTTAAAAAATCAAACAGAATGTATTTGAAACATCGTACTACTATTTTGCTTTCAGGAAAAAAAAAGAATCGTACTACGTTGCACCATCTCTCCTAAGAGGAAATAGAAAACGTCCGAAGAATATAGTATTTCCCTTCTCCATCGAAAGGGGTCACCTACATCCAAAGCTATGACCTCCCTCCTAGCATACCTTCCAAGCTTTGATCTTCTCCTCTGAATCAGCACAAGAAAAGGGGTCATAAAGAAGTCATTTTAATTGGAATAATGTAACCTGGAACGAAAACTAAACATTATTAACAAGTATTCCTCTCACGTCAGTATCCTATCTTAACAACTATAAATATGCATCTACTCATCTTTGAATCTCACACCAAATAGAAACAACCAAAGATAACAAGAACCATTTATTAAGCAGTCAAAAGCGCTTGGAGAATGGATGCCAGATCAAGAGCCGTGGCTAGTGGTCGTATCTACGAGGATTTTGATCCTCAAACAAACTGGGTAATGGAGGACACAGTGAACACATTCATTGTCCATCTCCCCGGTAATCGGATCACCCTTCTCTGCTCTAGTCTGGTCTGGATTTCCTATATTTAGATTCTTTGCACCAACCATAGGATTTTTCCATTTTCTAGTCGAGATGAGTGTTTAGCAATGTTTCATTTAGTTAAAATTGAAGATTGTTTTTGCATCATATACAGATTTCAAGAAGGAGCACTTGCGGGTTCAGCTAACACCCTACCAAGTGCTCAAGATCAGCGGGGAGCGTCCACTGGGAGACAACAAATGGAAGCGTTTTCTGAAGGAGATCCGAGTTGCAGCGGACTGTAACACGGAAAAAATCAAAGCTAGGTTTGAGGGAGGAATATTATACATTACACAGCCAAAGACAATACAGCCACCTGCGCCCAAAGAGGAGGTAACTAAGCCATCTTCGGTGGCCAAAGCAAGCCAACAGCCTCCCAAGCTGCCATCAGGTGAACTAGCTAAGCCGGCAACTCAGACAACGGAGGCTGAAGATGCAAGCAAAGGGAAAGAGGCAGGTGAAGAACCAAGCAAAAGGGAACTTGGGGAGGGTAACGAACCGAGCAAAGGGAAACATATGACAGATGAAGCTGGACAGAAGGAAGATGAGAAACAAACCAAAGATGAGAAGGTAAAAAAGAGAGACGAAGGTAGAGAGGAAAAAAGTGAGATAGTGAGCGGCGTTGGCAGAGATATCTTCATGGCGTTGAAGAGGCCAGAGAACATAAAGAAGGTGGTGGGGACTGTTCTTGTGGCGTTGGCTTTGGCTATTCATATTGCTTATGTGAAGAGGATATGCAGAAGAGGCGAAGACCACGAACTGTAAGAATGGATAGCAAAAACAAGTCATATACATCAGGCTGTGCTGGGTTTGGGGGGTTAAATAAATGGGAGGGTTCAAATGTACATGGAATTATGTCTAGCAAAAGACAACAGAAACAAATAACAGGATCCATCGTCTGAAACAGAAAGGAAATCATTGTATGTAGTTCAGTTCCTTTGAAGAAAACTGTAAGCAAGCTGTATATTTATAACGAATCCATGTGTTACATACAGAATTACCAGTACAGACATAATAAGAGATCATAACATTAAAATTGCATATCTCACCCATGTTTCTAGGTACAGAAAGCTTGCAATCAAATCTTCAACCATAGTAGATTGCTTATTGAGGGAGAGTATGAAATTTCACAAAGGGACATACAGAAGATCCCAACCGCAGAAGCGCCTCACCACTCAAAACACCCATGGAGATGGAAGGAGCAACTTTACAAGTATCCTGCGTAAACTGTAGTCAGACCAAAGGTTGAGTCACACCATTATGAAGAGAAAAAAGAAAGCAAAAACTTTCAGCTGGTGTCTGGAAACAGCCCAAAAATGCAACTTTTCCCCACAAGATATACTATAAAGCCGTACACAAAAGATTCCAATTCAATATATATAGTTCAGGTGTGAAAATCATTTTTCAGTTACCATTAGATCTCAATGGGAACACGAACAGCCATGTTCTTTGATCTTCTCACCGTCACCATCAGCACTGGCTTTTTGGTGACTTTGCTCCCAGATATCTGTGGGCGTAGCCTGTGAATGAGGGGTATGGCGAGGATGCTTCTCTCTCTTGTCTCCTTTTATTTGCTTCAACGCATGTTTTAAGGCAGGCAATAAGGCATCCATGCACTCTGCAACTGCATTTGGATTCCCAGGCATGTTGATTATCTGAACATTGCATAACATCAAAATCTCAGAAAATGGATATTTGCAGACTTAATTGACTATCTGCGTAATAGCAAGTGAAAACAGCTACCTCAGTCCTTTGCATATGTCGATTCTAATAGCAAGTAAAAGGAACATAGAAAACCACTTAACCATCACAAAATAATAAAAACTAAAGTGTCAACATTATCTTATATACTGCAAGATCCCAGCAAACAAAAAATTTCCCAAAAGGATGGTCGTGTGGTGTTTTAGTACCAATGTGGACCCTCTAATCCCGGCAGTGGAGCGGGAGAGCATGGCAAATGGTGTCACCTGAGAACAAGAAATCAAGTTACCTTTGAGAAAAAGAAGGTTTGACCAGCAATACCAGCAATTAATCATTAACAAAAAAGCACGTGATCAAGCAAAGATACCTTCAAACTCTCCTGCATCATAACATAGAGAAGACCAGGAGTTTCTTTCTCTACAACTTTTTTTGTCGCTTCAGGTGTAACATCTCTTGGTGTGAAGCCAGTGCCACCTTTAACCAAAGTTTAAAATAATGAAGAAAACAAAAATGTGGAACATTTCATGGTAATGGGGGGGGGGGGGGGGGGGGGGGGGGGGGGTTGGAAGCATTTAGTGTTTCATTACCAAGGGTAAGGATAAGATCTATCTTATCCACATCGCTCCATTTGATCAAAATATCCTTAATTTTAGGTATATCATCTGGTACGACAGCTTTTGCAACTACCTCAGCTCCACCCAGCTTTACTGATGAAGAATTAATCACAGATACAGCTCTTGGCCCACTAGATATTAATACCAGAAAAATTGAGGCGGTTTCAAACATTTTCATGCATTGGCTTGAGTAAAACATAACACAGTTTCCAAGGCAATTCTCAAACCAGGACATAGATGGCCTGATTGAGTAAGACTTATGGAAAAAGCAACTTGCCTCCTATCTGGCCCAGCTCCACATGCAACTGTATCACTAACAGTAAGGACAGCAACTTTCCAACTTGAAACCTGATGCTCTTGCACTGGTGTTTCTCTGGAAGAGCTGCCCTGCTTAGTGGAGACTTTATCAATTTGCATAGAATGGTTGTTCAGGGGATCATCTACCAGATCAGAAATTATGATGGCTGAGACATATGTTCCTGCGGATATCATACTTCCAGTTGCCGGCAACTCTAACAAGGCATTAGCAGATCTCATGCTCAAAAGACGGCTACTCATCTGCTGGCCAGTGCTCTCAGCTACAAAACTGAAGTTGATCAGAGGTAGTTAGTACCAAAAAATGTTTTTAGTATTTAGGGGATAAAAGAAGGCACATTTACCCAAATGGTAATAAAACTACAACAAGAAATTCCAAAGCAAATGATGAATTAGATTACCCAGGCAAACCTGATCCGTCATCAGGTTTCCACTTAATAATGGCACGGTGAAACTCAGGTCGAATTGGGTCTGTCATTATTGGCTTCTCAAGACGCACATGAACTCTATACCAATAAATAATCATATACAAGTATAAGACATACAAAGACCATAAAATTTCAAAAGAGGAGAAAAACAAGATAGACAAAAGAACTTGTAGTCACAACCTAACAGGCATAGGGTTTTCCCATCCGGAAAGACGTCGAATAGCAGGTAAAACATAGAGATGGAAACAGACCAGACAGCTCACAGGATTGCCAGGTAAGCCAAATGCCAAAATTTGACCAGGTCTTTTACTGTGAGCATGCTTAGGATGAATATCTGCAAAAGTCAAAGGCTTCCCAGGCTTCATGCAAACCTGAAGTATGCATCAAGTCATGTAAATTTAAGCATAGATAAACATGCCTACAAAATTTATTGTAGCAGCTAGATAGCTTGAAGTTTTCAGTTGCATCATCCTAGATGGTCTAACATCATCCTGAGTCCAGGTTGAGATAAAACCAGCAGTTTCTACCTTGCTGAAATACACACTTCCCATCTTCCCAAGCAATGGCTTGACAAAATCACGATCACCCATGGAAACACCACCAGAAGTCAAAATAATATCTGCTCCAGATTCCATAGCATTGCCCATGACTCTCTCAAGTTCTCCTTCAATGTCCCCAGCAATGCCTAGGTCTATCACTTTGCAACCCAGTTGCACTGCTGCCCCTAAGAGCATAGCACGATTGGAGTCTCTTATCTGTATTGAAAAACCAATAAAAAGACGATTGGAAATGGTATATCTCAGAACTATTTTAAATAGAAAAGACAAATCTTGAGTAGTTTCTTGATCTCACCAACAGAATTGGTACAACATTTACCTGTCCCCGACCCAAAACTCTAGTTGTGGGCTCCACAAGTTCATCTCCAGTTGAAAGAACACCAATAGTAGGTGCAGGATATACCTACAAAGTGGATGATCAGTGTTAAGAACAAGGGTACGGACCTATCCACTCTCACAGTAGAGAGGGCCAAGATTTTATTTTTCAACCGATAACTATCTTCTGGCTACGTACTGATCATATGTACTATCCTCCTAATGCTGGAAAGACCAACTTCTTTCTGCTGGAATAACCAACTTTGGACTACCAACAAACTACAGCTAGCAACATAACAGAATACTAACACTCCCACCACAGCAGAATACCGCTGTATTGATATTAATTTCCAGCTCAGCATAAAACTAACGCCTGGTATAGACAATACCAAAGCGTCTAACAATCAGCCTGTTGTCCACCAAAGAAAAACTACCAGCAGAACTATATTTGAGAAAAAAGAAATAAATATTTGGCTTTATCTGACTTTTAGTACCTTGACCATTATTACACCCACAGTGGCAAGTAACCCAATTTCTGGTGCCCCTAAGCGCTCTCCAGATTTTACAACCACAGCATCCTTCTGAATATCAAATCCCTGTGCAGAAGAATTATGATGACAACGATGGTGACAAGCATAGGAACAACTTAACCATCTCACTTTTATCTTTGGGCAAAATTGTAACTTGCATGGGTCAGTTTCTGAAAAATAGAAAACTAAAAACTAAAAAACGACGAATGAAAAAAATTAAAAGCAGAATATAATATTGAGGTTAGAACCAAAAATTGAGAATCACAACAAAAGCAACAGGTTTCACCATGGTGATGAAACACTTCCAAAATTTCCAGAATATTCAAACAAAATGTTCCATGTTATCAAACCATTTTTTGTTTTCCATTCCTCAGATTTTAAAACAGATCACCAGCATCATCAACTGAACCAAACTACAAAGTTTATCATGTTCATAAGTTTGTTACAATTACAGGCAAAATGAAGAAGAAACCTGGGGCGCCAAATAAACGTATACCACTGGACGAATATCAACACCTTGGCTGGCTTGCACCCTTATCTTTACGCGTTTTGGTCCAGCTAAATCATCTTGGCACTGCTCAGTGTCTTCGACCTGAACAACTGCATCAGCCCCATCAGGTATAGGCCCTGCATAAACGACAGAGATTCAGAAATCTCTAGGAGATAGAGGCATGCAAGAGCAAGAAAATTGGGCAAGTCATAAACAAAAACTTGACTACGCAACATGAGGAAAACAGAAAAAGAATTGAGCACTATATCCAACTTCAAGATGAGCTAAGTGGAAATCTGAAAGCATATAGAAGTTTTAGCTTACCTCCAGTAGTTACATATGCAACAGTCCCAGGGGTGACTGTCACCCCTAGACCGTCATTCCCAGCTCTTGATTCAGTAACTACAGGGTACACCCCAGGCCCATCTGATGCGACAACAGCATAACCATCCTGTATAATTTTCCATACATAATACGTAAAGCATTGAGCAGCTTAGCACACATCACGGAAGAGAACATATCACAATATTTCATAATGATGGAAATGGGAATATAGATAATGGGCAGTATCAGTATATTTATTCCAGTAGGAATAAGAAGGGGACCACAGCTATTTGATAATGTTTTGGTTGGTTGTTATTGTAGCAGGATGGTACGATTTGTCGGGTAGTGCTATGTGTGTAGGGTGTGGCTATTTAAGGTAAGGTTTGGGGCTGTTAGTGGGCATCGACAATTTTGAGTATTCCTTTGGCCACACTTGTGGATTGGCAGCCTGTGCCTGAATTTTCCCTAATTGGCAGGACATTGTTCTGAACTATCCCCCCGTTACTGTTTCATTGTTTTTCCCAATCTGTCAATGAAACATATCCTTCTGGCGTGTGAATATTTGGTTAAGATATATGCTGTTTAAGATGGGAGTTCCATCATTTTGGTATCAGAGCACCCGGTCCTGAATGGTAACCACCCGCACCAAGAGAATGGAAAGAATGGAGAGGGAACAACTGGCGTTAAAAGAAGAGATGGGAGAAATGAAAACTTCCATTGCTAACCTGTGCAGTACCGTCGAAGGCTTGCAAAGTGATATGCAAGCAATGGTGAGACTGATGGAAAGGAAGGAAGCGATGCAGGACAACGACTCGGTGCTCACTGGCGGTGGACCTTGGAGGGCCCGTGGAGGCGGCGATGACAGGGGGCCGCGAGTCCGAAAGATCGAGATGCCCACGTTTGAAGGCAGTGACCCACGAGGCTGGCTGTGCAGAGCGGAGAGATATTTCTCCGTTTGTGGAATTAGGGAAGAGGAATGGGTACGAGCGGCCATGGTTGGCTTGGAAGGAAAGGCTCTACACTGGTTTTCTTGGATGGAGGACCAGGTCAGGATACCGGACAGGGATTCCTTCCGTGATGCTCTCATCCTGCGCTTTAGCCCGGTGGCGGCAGGTAGTCAGATGGACCAGTTAATGGCGTTGAAGCAAGACGGGACTCTTCTGGATTATCGCAAGCAGTTTGAGCGACTATCCACGAGGTTGAGATTATCGGATGAGATGCTAAAGAGCATTTTCAAGGCAGGCATGAAAGCAGAGCTTTGGGCTGAAGTGATGCTGTTTAAGCCAGACACTTTACCGGAACTAATGAAGGTGGCGCAGGAAGTGGAGGAGAAGAACGCAGCGGTGGAAAGAATCGCAAAGTATAGGGTAGAGAAAAGTCCAACTTGGTCGACGACGAAACCGCTATTTCTCACCGGGGGAAACTCACTCAACGCCGTTCCGGAGAAGGCAACGTACCCAAGTTGGAAGGAGGGCCTCGCTAGCTCTGTTGGGCCAAGGCCAGGAGGCCCACGCGTGACTCCAGTAGCATCGACGGGCTCACCTTCATCTACAGGATCGACTCCTTCAGTGGGCCAACGTTCTCAGGAGGAGCAACGACAAAGGAATTTTGGGCCTATGTTACAGCTGTGGCGTTAAATGGTTTCCGGGCCATAAATGCAAAAGCCCAGGGTTCAGACTACTAACCCTAGAAGAGGAACCGGAAACGGGTGAGGGAGAACCGGAAACGGGTAAAGAGGAAGAACCGCTCCAGGCTAATTTGTCGCACCTGTCTCTGTTAGGGATTGCGGCTCGACGGTCAATGAAGTTAATCGGGAAAATTAACGGGGTAAACACGTTGTTGCTGGTCGATAGTGGGGCAACCCACAACTTTGTGGCGCAACAGACGTTGAATAAACTGGGTCTCTGGTCGGATAATTCCGCCGCTTTTGGGGTGCTAGTCGGTGATGGGCTTGCGTAAAGGGGCAGGGCATCTGCCGTGATGTTAACTTCACAATCCAGGAGGGAGAATTCTGTCAGAATTTCCTCCCCTTCAATCTACAAGGGTTGGATGCAATCTTAGGGATGGAATGGTTGGAGACTTTGGGGGACACTAACAAATTGAGGGCGACAGTACATTCGATTCAAACAGGGAGAGAGATGGATTACCCTGCAGGGAGATCCCTCCCTTTGCCAATCGGGAATCACTGCCAGAACCGCACGTTGACAGAAGAAGGGGGCGGTTTCCTTGTCCAACTTGACGCACCATCGGAACCCACTGAGAAGGGGACAGCTGGGGATGAAACAATACAGTGGCTACTCGCACAATACCAGCAGGTATTCTCGACAGCACCCTTCTTCCTACCTTCTCGTTTCCATGACCATGCTATCCTAATTAGAGCAGAAGCAAACCCACACAATCTTAGACCCTATCGCTACCCACAATACCAGAAGGGTGAAATAGAATGGATTGTAAGAGAGATGCTTACAACGGGGCTGATCAGGCCGAGTAATAGTCCGTATTCCAGCCCCGTGCTTTTGGTTAAAAAAAAGAACGAGGAGTGGAGGTTCTGCGTGGATTACCGTGCTCTGAATGGGGTGACAATTCCAGACAAATTCCCGATACCGGTAATCGATGAGCTGCTCGACGAGTTGCATGGCGCCACTATATTTTCCAAGCTGGATCTGAAATCCGGCTACCACCAAATTCGTGTCCGGGAGGAAGACGTATCAAAAACTGCCTTCCATACTCATGAAGGGCATTACGAGTTCCTTGTAATGCTATTTGGTTTGCGTAATGCCCCGGCAACATTCCAAGCGGTTATGAACGAGGTATTTCAGCCCTTCCTTCGGAAATTCATTTTGGTGTTTTTTGATGATATATTAGTGTACAGCAAAAATATGGAGGAACACTACAGACACTTGGAAGCAGTGCTTCAGTTGCTTCAACAGAACAGCTTAGTGGCCAATTTGAAGAAGTGTCAATTTGGGCAGTTTCAGTTGGAATACCTCAGCCACTTGATTTCAGCACGTGGGGTAGAAGCAGATCCTGAAAAAATCAGGAGTATGGTGGAGTGGCCCATACTGAAATCAGTAAAAGAACTACGGGGTTTTCTTGGTCTCACTGGTTACTACCGCAGATTCGTCCAAGGTTATGGAGTTATAGCAGCACCGCTTACCAGTTTGCTAAAGAAGGATGGATTTGGCTGGAATACAGAAGCTCAAATAGCATTTGACGAACTGAAATGAAGGATGACTTCTGTCCCAATACTCACCATGCCCGATTTCACAAAAACCTTCACCGTTGAGACCGATGCATACGGAAAAGGGATGGGCGCAGTGTTGATGCAAGGGGGCAGACCTAGAGCTTACCTTAGCCAAGCCTTGGGTCCCAACGCTCAGCTTAAATCCACATACGAAAAAGAGCTGATGGCGGTAGTATTCGCCATTACCAAATGGCGGCATTATTTATTGGGGAGGCACTTCATTATTCGAACCGACCAACGCAGCTTGAAACACCTTTGGGAGCAACGGTTGTTGACGGAAGGACAGCATAAATGGGCACTCAAGCTGATGGGGTTTGACTTGGAGATCCATCACAAACCCGGAAGGGAGAATAAGGCAGCGGATGCCCTCTCCCGGGTTGAGCACAATGCCACGGCACTATGGGCATTTTTTGTAATGGAATTCAGTGGCTGCAAGCAATTGGAGACTGAACTGGACGCAGATCCAAGGCTGAAAAAAATCGGACAGGAACTCATGATCAACCCCGGAGACCATTCTGATATCAAGCTGTTGAATGGGCGACTATACTACAAAGGACGACTGGTTGTTCCAAAGCAGTCCGCTCTTAATCCAGGCCTACTGAGGAAATTCCACAACTCACCGACAGGAGGCCACTCCGGCTTCCTGCGAACTTTCAAAAGGATCAGCAACTCGTTCTACTGGGAAGGGATGCAGAAACAGGTGAAGGAATATGTCGCAGGTTGCTTGGTTTGCCAACAGATCAAGTATAGTTCCTTGGCGCCAGCTGGGTTGTTACAGCCCCTACCAATACCGGTGGAAGTTTGGGAGGATGTCTCAATGGACTTCATTACGGGGCTGCCCAAAGTGAGAGGGGTTGACACTATCATGGTGGTGGTTGATAGACTCACAAGATCTGCACACTTTCTGCCCTTGTCTCACCCGTACACGGCCAAGGATGTCGCCTCAGTCTTCATTCGGGAAATCGTGCGACTTCACGGTATTCCACGGTCAATCGTTTCTGACCGCGACCCTATCTTCACCAGCCATTTTTGGCAAGAGCTGTTCAAACAGTCCGGAACTGCGCTCAACATCAGCTCCGCTTACCATCCCCAAATGGACGGGCAAACCGAAGTGGTGAACCGCTGTCTAGAGGATTACCTCCGCAACTTCTCTTTTGCTAAACCGGAGCAGTGGGTTCGCTGGTTACCATGGGCGGAATTCTGGTTTAATATGACCTTCAACAAGAACACGGGCACCACTCCCTTCAAGGCACTCTATGGCCGAGACCCACCCATACTGCTGCTGTACCCCCCATTGACATCTCCACTGCAGGAAGTGGATACACCGCTGGGGGAGAGGGATGCAACCCTGGATGAGCTCAAAACACAGCTGGCTAAGGCTCAACAACGGATGAAACACTGTGCTGATAAACACCGCAGAGAAGTCAACTTCAAAGTGGGGGAATGGGTTTATATCAAACTTCGCCCATACAGATTGCGCTCTCTTGGGGGACCAAGAAATGCGAAGCTTAGCCCACGCTTCTTTGGCCCATTTGAGATTGAAGCACGTGTGGGACCGGTTGCATACGAACTGAAGTTACCTCTGGAGGCCCGCATCCATCACACGGTGCATGTCTCTCAGCTGAAAAGGTCAATCAATGGCGCCACTGCCCAAGCACCTTGCCATTCTTATCTGACTGAAGAGATGGAGCTGCTGCTCACCCCAGCTGATATCATCCAAGTGCGACAAAGAGCAGATGACAAGCTTGAAGTGTTGGTGCAATGGAAGGATGACCGGAGTTCGAAGATTCATGGGAGCTGTACTCGACTATCCAACAGCAGTTGCCCAACTTCCACCTTGAGAACAAGGTGGTTCTCCTTCGAAGGAGGGATGATGGAAACGGGAATATAGATAATGGGCAGTATCGGTATGTTTATTCCCGTAGGAATAAGAAGGGGACCACAGCTATTTGATAATGTTTTGGTTGGTAGTTATTGTAGCAGGATAGTACGATTTGTCGGGTAGTGCTATAAGTGTAGGGTGTGCCTATTTAAAGTAAGGTTAGGGGCTGTTAGTGGGCATGACAATTTTGAGTATTCCTTTGGCCACACTTGAGGATTGGCAGGCTGTGCCTGAATTTTCCCTAATTGGCAGGGCATTGTCCTGAACTATCCCCGTTACTGTTTCATTGTTTTTCCCAATCTGTCAATGAAACATATCCTTCTGGCATGTGAATATTTGGTTAAGATATATGCTGTTTAAGATGGGAGTTCCATCACATAGCCATTCAGCACATATACCCACTAGCTTTATCTGCCAGCCATTCTCTCCAATTGATAGAATTAGAGCTTCACGGACAATTTTAATGACGGATAATAGACAGTCTTTGGAATAACTCCAGCAGTTTCAAAGATATTGAACTCGTTTGGGGAACAGCTTCCAGCAGCAGACAGCTTCTCAATTTCTAAAATCAGCAGGGTTCCATCAAACACCCAAAACCAATAGTTGACAGCTTCTGCAAAATCATCAGCTGACAGCTTCTCAATTTTCAGCAGCAGGACCTAACAATTGTCTCTGCTTTTTAATACCATCAGCAGACGTTCCACCAAACACCAAAACTAGCAGCTGACAGCTTCTATAAAACCATCAGCATACAACTTCTCAATTTCCAGCAGCAGGACCCAACAGCAGCCCCCAGCAGCTGTCCCCAAACGAACCCATTAAATTCCGCTAAACAGATAAATCAGCGTCTCAAACTACATGAATAACAGTCAGTCATCCACACCACGAACACTCGTTGGAGAACATTGAGCCATAAACAGAAATCCCAGCCGTTGCAGAGGTGACTCGATATTTTCACAATAAAACTTGGACCATCTTGATCACCCAGAAACAACCAATATCCGGAGAGAACAATCCAAAATTTTCAAAGAAAGCTATTCTGAGACGGTATAGAGAAACAGACAATCCCAATAATAAGAATCTTTGAAATTCCAAATGCGTAATGCAACCTTAACAGAAGCAGGATAAGGAGGAAGAGGATCCGGCGCCCGAATATCATCCACCAGTATCTTCCCGACAGCTTCGTGTAGGGGAACCGTGATAGGATCGAGCCGGCGCGCTACTCTCAGCACCATTTCCAGAGCGTCTTCCGCCGAAATTATCGTCGCCGCAGCCATTTCTGAGAGCTGAGCTTCGAGGGAGTGGCAGTCAGCCAATGACTCCAGAGCATCAAACACGAAAATCGGCACGGAAGTATCCTTTCCGATTTTGGACTTTGAAAGACCGAAAAGAAAGAAGACAAGCGAAACAGAGATGTAATCAAGACTACTGAAATTGACAACGCAGCAACCAAGGGCCCGCTTGGACCCCGGCGTCCACCAGACCAGAGAGATGTGAGGAAAAAGCAAAAAATTAAAATTTTCTGAAATACTCCCTCCGTCCTGAATTGACCGTCTTGTTTGCTTTATGGTATGTTTTTCCACTTTAATATTAAGCATATAAGATAAAATAATTTTATAAAACTAAATTTTGTAACATATAGTTTATCATGTAAGGAATCATATGTAAAACTTAATTTTTCAAAATTAATTTATCTTATATGTTAAAAATTGAAGTCAAACGACATGTCCAAATAGTAAACAGGACGGTCAATTCAGGACGGAGGGAGTAACACTTTTCAGAAACGGGATTCGGAGCCTAGCTCCTCTTTTTTTTTTTTGCACTATTGTTATCTTTTTATATTTTTTTTGTAATTTTATAAAATTTTAAAATGTTATAGTTTATTAAATATGAATCTAAATAATAAAATCAATCTCTGAGTTATTATTAATTGTTATTAAGATAAAGTTTAGATTATTGGGACATAAAAATGGGAGAATTTTTTTCCTCACTAACTATAAAGAATATTGAGTACATAAATTACTCTTCTAAATAGTCTAAAAAAAAGAAGAGTCTTCACATTTTTTAAATTGACTTTTGTGGTAAAATTGTTTCCCCAATTTTCTTTCCTCATTGTCAATTATTATGGGAAAAGGTATTTAATATTTTTTTCTCACAACCATCTTTGAATAATAATATTCCAGAATATAGTTATTATTGGGTAAAAATATTCTCAATTTTTTTTTTCACAATTTTTTTTTCATTTATAGCAAAATCTTCTACCTTATAGTTATTATTGGAGAAAAATATTCCCACAAAAAGTAAGTATTAAGAAAAAAAATTCCTCAAAATTTACGACTACTGTTACTATTGGGATATAATTTCCCACCGAATTTCTCAAATGAATTGTTCGCGGACAAAAACTTTTCTCACCAGTTTTATCACCATTAATTACCTTTTTAGAAAAAATCTACAAGAACATAGTTACTTTTGGGAATAAAAAACACTTGATAAATTTTCTCACCATTATTGTTTTAGTTATGTTCTAATTATAAGAAGAAAAAAAATCTTCCAACTATATAGTTAGTAGTGGGAGAAAAACACTCCCCAAATTTTCTCACCATAATCGTTCTATTTATGCTCTATTTATGAGGAAAAAAATCTTCCAACTATAGAGTTATTATTGGAAAAAAAATTCCTCCAAAATTATCACCTACATAATCAAGCAAATAGTTATTATTGGGAATAAAATCTCCAACAAATGTTTTGAGGAAAAAGCTTCCCACCGATACTATTGAAAAAAAATAAGCAACATTTTATCATCATTATCATATTTTTATTTAAAAAAACCTACATCTTCAACTTCTTTAAAATGAGGAAAAAAATTTCATCGTGAACCGCCAACACTACCACCATGTCGCCTATCCCCACTTTCTAGCGAGGCGCAAAGAAAATGGGGAGGAAAAAGAAAACCCAAACCGATAACCAGAAGCAGCTAGACTTGCTCGAAACGATGGGAGATTTTACCAGCAAGGAGAATTGGGACAAGTTCTTCACCATCAGAGGCGGGACGACTCCTTCAGGTGGTATGCCGAGTGGAATCAACTCAGAGACCCTCTCCTCCCCCCCTGTGATCATCATCATCTTCATCCTCCGTAACCGAAGACCTCGGGCGACAATTCGACGAAGGAGTTGCAGATTCTCATACCTGAAGAGGGAAAAGTATAAAAGTACGGAAAGTAAAACATCCGGCCGTCTGTGACCGGAAGAAATAGCCTAGAACAAGAGATATTGTTAGGCCGGAACATGTTCCGGCCGGAAGGTAGTTAGATGCCTCGTTTATATACAAATACCAGCCTGGCAATAAGAAGAAAGTGACAGGCTGGCAACCTCCGATCTAGTGATGTAAACATTATAAATAGAGGTACACCCCCATAAGGCGGGGGACGCTCCATAAATCAATACTATTCGGGCACACTTTCGAAAAGCTCTCTCTCTCTCTCTCTCTCTCTCTCAGTCACTTTGCGGAGGTAACAGGTAAGACAACGGATAAGTAGAAGGAAAGAGGGGAGGGAACCTTTCTTACCTTTTCATTTGGCGCCGTCTGTGGGAAACGAACAGCTCAAGATCTTTCTTAGCAACCACGAGTCCACCGGAAGTAGTATGATTACGAATAAAACAGTGAAGCTCTGAAACTTTGGGATTGTGTCTTTTGCAGGTACAGGCGAAGAAAGTATGCGCGCAGAAATGGCTCCAAGAACAAGGAAAACATCTCGACCTAGTGGCGAGGCCAACGATGCAGGAATGACCGAAAATAACAGAGCGGAGGCTGAGGGTGCGATCTCCAAGCAAGCACTAGAGGAGATGCTAAAAGGTCTAGTCAGAACCATCGATGAAAGGATAGTGGAAGGGAATGAGATCTTGCAGCAAGAACTGATGCAGCGAGACGAGGAGTACCAAAAGAAATGGGAAGACATGACCGAAGCGCTCGAATCACTCAAAAAGGGGCTCTGAGGCGAGTAACAGCCGAAGAAAGGAGCAGCCAGGGAAACTCTGATCATCAACGAGGAGACTGAGGAGGACGATTCAATTGATATGACTCTTTATCCCTTCTCCGAGAAGATCAGGAAGGCAAAACTTCCTCCCCACTTTGTTGCACCGGTAGTGGAGAAATACGACGGAACGGGGGACCCTACTCTTCACATCAAAAGATTTATGTTCGCAATGAACACACAAGGAATAAGTTCTCTCGCTCTTTGTAACTTGTTTCCAGGAACATTGTCCAAAAGAGCACTCAGTTGGATCTCAACAAGACCCCCACAGTCGATCTCAAGCTTCAAACAATTAACTGAGGAGTTCCAGCAGTATTTCGCCGCAAGCAAAAAAATAAAAAAAGAAACGATAGAGTTAATGGATCTCAAGCAGCGAAAAGGAGAGACGGTGAAAAATTCAGCGAAAGATTTCATAAACAGGTAGCGGATCGATGACATTGATGAAAAAATTCTGATCAAGGCTTTTGGAAACGGGTTAGCACAACCGAGGCTTGCTGGGAAGATCGCAACAAAGGCTCCAAAAACCCATGGGGAACTGGCTGAGATGATTCACGATTTTCTAAAATCTGAGGTGGCGGGGAATAAGGCCAAAGATTTGGCAAATAGCTTCAAGGCGATTGGCGATAAAAAGGGAGGACAGAGTGGGAACGGCTCATCCGGCAACACGTCAGAAAGTTCATTCGGGGGAGGCTCAAGATACAAACCTTACTACAAAGCCCCATCCCAAGGACCACAGTACCAGAACGCTAGGGTTGCCGTCCAAATCGATCCAGGAAGGTATGCGGCGGCGGTCAAAGAAGGATATTTGCCCCCACCAAAGAAGCCTTATCCAGGAGAGATCCCAGTCGCTTTCTGTGAATATCATGGCTGCAAGAGTCACAGAACCGCAAATTGTGCCACTCTGGCCAAGGAGTTGCGAGTCATCGAAGAAGCAAAGAAGAGCAAAGGAAAACATATGTGTGGAGGGTGATTTTTCGGTATGAGGGGGGTCTATCTAAATGTGGTCTGACTAAGAAGCCTAGATCCTAAGAATTTGCCATTCTGTGGAGGGTGAAAACCCGTTATTCTGGCAGCCCTCAAATACCTACTACATCGTCCGTCTTTCCCAGAAAGCATAAAGGGGAATGCAAGTATGCACTACACCCGCTCTCAATGGGCCCCATGCGGACTTATGTCTCTATAAGGCGGAATTGACTAGAGTCGCCACCTAGTTTGACCTAAGGAACTAGGAAGGGAGGAGAAGGGTTCTAAGAACCGTTAATTAACTCTGATGATTTATTGCCTATGGATAGGACTTATCTGATCATACTAGAGATTCTGTGTGGGTTCGCACTGGGTTACACCCCTTGGAAGCGGCAATGACCACAACCTTGGATTGGTGCCCGAGGAAACCTCGGTCTCCAATTGTCGGGATTACCTTCTTTCAAAACCTTTTTAGAGAGATTCATTTAAAAGCCAAAGATAGGATTAGGAGAGGAGTGAGGAAAGGATGATTTCGAAGAGTTAAAGAAAAGGCTGGTCTTGGAGTTGGCTTGGTTGAAGTGTTGGAGAGGCTCTACTTGTTCTGAAAGATTTGAGGTTGTTTCGGGCCTTCAAGGAATTAAGAGGATGATGGGAGTTTTGCGGAGTAAAAGGGCATTTTGGTCATTCTTGGTGGAGTTAAGGGGTATTTGGATCACTTGGCTGATTTGAGGAGTTTTGTGTTTGCGAAGTTAGGATTTTGAAATGGTCGGGTTCTTGAGGTGTTTTGGGAAGTAGAAAGTGTTGAGGAGCAATTCGGGTTTTGAGGATGATTGAGTATGGAAGAGGATATTTGGTTTGCGAGTATTCGGGTTTTGGAGATGTTTCAAGTTTCCGGGAGTCTTCAAGAATTGGAAGTCCTATGTGACTTAGAGTTGGTTAAAAGGAGGATTGAAAAGTGTTTATGGGTCCTAAAGCTCTAATGGAGATGTTGGATTGGGGTATTCAGAAGTGTCTCTCTTAAAGTTTTTAAAACTGGAAAATTCATTTTTTGTTGTAAAAAGGGCGGATAATCCCGAGGGATTACCCTATGTACCCCCTCGAACATGACACTTAATTGATGGTAAGTGCCAAGGCTCGAAAGATGGGGCAATGAATTTATGTCGAAAAATAAGATTCAGAGAGAAACACCATGGATAAGGTGTTCTCGGTCGAATCCTAATAACGTCTCTAACTCCCGGGTTTTAAAACATTAAAAACCGAAAACATTGAAATCGAGCGGAAGGGAGTTAGACGATTCTAAAATCCCGGCTGCAACTAGGAAGGCCGTTACTTCCCTAGCACCCCGCCTTGTAAAAATCTAGGCTGCAATTAGGGGAGGTTTGTCACCCTAATGCCCCGCCTAAAGATCCAGACTGCGACAAGGGAAGTTATGACCCCAGTGCCCCGCCTCGGATTTTTATTTTGGGAAGGGAGACAAGCAATGTTCTAACCGTGGAGGAAATGTTTTGAAGGGGTTAGACATTTCTTGCTCCCCGAAAACGGTTTATTTTGGAGTTTGAAAAACTGAGTTAGAAAATCTTTGAAGTTGTTCGGAATTCTCGGTAAAGAAACACTGATTTTGAAAAATGTTTTTAGGAGAAAACTTTCTGTATATGTGAGAAGAACTTTCCGCAATGGAGAAGAGTTTTCTGTGATGTGAGAAGAGTTTTTCCTTTAAAATTTCAACAAAAATGGTTTCTTTTTGAATAAAATGATGGTTTGAAATTCTTTTTGGGTTTTTAGATTTTGAAAGGAATTTACAAGTAAGTGTGGATTGGATGGAATGTATTTGGGTTTGAGCCGAAATAGGTTCGGTTTGGATTGAGGTTCAGGCTTGAACTAGATTGAATTTTGAGTTGGGTCAAATTTGGGTCAAGGTCAACGTTTTTGGTCAAGGTCAACGTTTTTGGTCAAGGTCAACATTTTTGGTCAAGGTCAACGTTTTTGGTCAAGGTCAACGTTTGGGTCAAAGGTCAACGTTTGGGTCAAAGGTCAAACTTTGGTTCAAGGTTTGGTCAATGGTCAACATTCGGGTCAAAGGTCAAACTTTGGTTCAAGGTTTGATTCTTGTGGACTTAACTTGATTTTTGTGGACTTAGGCTTGCTTGATTTTGTGGACTTAGGCTTGCTTGATTTTGTGGACTTAGGCTCTGTGGACTTGGGCCTTATTTGAGACATGGGTCTTTTATGGTTTGGGCTTTCTTGGTTTTGGGCCATGGGTTTGGGCTTTCTTGGTTTTGGGCCATGGGTTTGGGCTTTCTTGGTTTTGGGCCATGGGTTTGGGCTTCGGTTTTTTAGCCTTGGTTTGGGCTTCGGTTTTTAGCCTTGGCTTTGTGTTTGGGTTTTTGGGCTCGGGTCAAACTGGGTGATGGGCCGGTTTGGGCCTTGGGTCGGTTTGGAACTGGGCCGAGTTTGTTGGGCTTGGATTGTGGGCCGAGTTTGGATTTGGGTTGGTTTTGGATAATGGGCCAAGAAGTGGGCATTGGGTTTGAGGCTTTAGACTTGGGTTTTGGGCTTGGATTCGGGCCTTGGGTCAGTTTGGAACTGGGCCGAGTTTGTTGGGCTTGGATTGTGGGCCGAGTTTGGATTTGGGTTGGTTTTGGATAATGGGCCAAGAAGTGGGCATTGGGTTTGAGGCTTTAGACTTGGGTTTTGGGCTTGGATTCGGGCCTCGGGTCAGTTTGGGCCTTGGGTCGGTTTGGGCCTGACTGAGATGGGGGCCGGACTGAGCTGTGGGCCGGACTAAGAAGTGGGCCGGACTGAAATGGAATTGGGCTTTGAAAATAAATTTCTAATAAGAAGCTTGAAATTGGGCTTAAGCTAAGTTTGAATGAAAAAAAAAAAAGATTCACAAGTGGATTGGATTTTGTTAATTGTACATTTTATTCTGAAATTAGGGGATGATTTGGAAAGTTTTAAAATAGAAAGGGTTGTCCCCACCGTCCGGACTCTACGGCCCGTTTGAGTGAGGCAAGCCCTTGATCCTAAAAGCTTTTCTAGAGTGGGCCTCAAAGGTCCACCAACAGAGGTCATCCTAATGGGCTGTCTAGGGCCACTTGTCCTAGCCCGGTTTGGCTAGTTATGGGCTGAATCCGAAAAGGATTAAATTTGGGCTGATGTTTATGCAAGCCCAAACAGAACCAGTCCATGGCAAGGAAAATGAATCAACCACACAACGATCAGATAGCCATGAATTTCAGAGATTAAATAGATAAACAACACGCATGGGTATGGATTTCAAGAGCCATCAGAAATTACAGATATGTGTAAGAATGAATTTCAGAACCTGTCTAAGTAAAGTAAATTATATACATGTAGACATGAATTCCAAGAACTTAGGTTATACATATCCAAAGGGAGTTTCAGAAGCGGTATGATATACACATGAAAACGAATCCTAAAGCTGTCTAGATGCCAAACTTAGGTTTTATAATTCTTAACTGCTCTAGCGCTCCAAAGCAACAACAACAGTGGGTCTGAAAGTAGGGTTGCTAACCGGTTGTTACCTTTCCCTATTATTTATTTTTCAGTGGCCATACAAAGGTAAGCACAGTGAACAGTTATATACAAATCTAACATGAATTCTGAAATGACTAGCAACTTACAACAAAGCTTAATCAAGCCTACCAGTCCTGCCAAAAAAAAAAAACATGCTCGGTGGATCCTAGAGTGGAGCTACTAGCCATTTTTGAAATCTCCCTCAGAGTTGCCATATCATTGCTTTTTTATCAGCCAGTACATCAACTTATTCCTTTTTCTTGTCAACAGACCATAAGTTCTAAAATTAATCCACTTCTCTAACCTTTACACACAGAGAATAATGAAATAAGTTGGAACTGAAACAACTAGCCAAACCGCAGCTAATAGACTATACGTAAACATCAGGGACCCGACATGATTACTTTAATCAGTCTAACACCAAACTAGAACAAAACAGATGGAGGAAACATCATTGTATACATCTTGAACCAGAAAAACAATGCGCATCCATGGGCACAAACCAAACAGATAGAACAGGACTGAGGTTAAGAGTTTGTGTACCAGGAGACTGATGAGAATTTCCTGCAAAATGGACACACAAGCGAATGCCCATACCAAATCAGCCAAGCAAGGTAAATCAAAAGAGGGAATCAATAGCAGAGAGAGAGCAAGGGTTAAGAAGGAGACGAAGCATAGGATAGTGATGCGTTCTGTCATGACTGGGAGTTTCACTAACACCCTGCACATGAAAACAGATAAGAAAGACTTCCTGCACGACTCACTTGTAAGAGAATGAGCAAATGAGTTCGAAACTTGTGAATAAAACTCGAGCTTCACCGACAGTTTCACAACAGGTACACAGATTAGTAGAGGGATAGGGACGAGATTTGACAACAGTTCAGCAGGAACCCAAAGTTTTTACCAGACTCAGTCGAATACAACTTAACATATTAAGCTCGGAACAAACCCCGAGCCAGTAAATCGAACCAAACTCCCCAAAGCGCAGCATAAGCTCATCAGAAACAGTGAAACCACACGAGCCAAAGGCCGGGGTGAACATCAGATAGAAATTAGAGTCGAAATAACAACCCGAGGAAAACTGACTGGAGATGACCAGTCTGATCACAACGTTGTAGATTAGTTAAGGAATATGTGCGGTGGTGTTCAAATGTAATCAAGGGCCATGAAGAGAAATAACTAGAGGGTGAAGAAACCTTTGGAACTCTCAGAACCCATACTAAGTCGAGCGTCCCGTCAGTTCATGCATGGAGGAATCGCAAAAGGTTTAGCAAAAAAATGTTTCGAAGAGCCAACAGAGAGAAGACATGCAGGATAAAATCCAGAGGAGGGTTGCCGACACTAACACCGGTACTTTTCCGGTGAAGTCGACATTTGAAGCGCCATCCCCTTTTCGGTTCATCTGGGCGAATCCAATGAGTGAAAACGAAATGCAGAGGAGATTCGAAAAACAATTTTAAGAGGGTAGTGATAGGAGAATCGAGAAGATCAAGGCAATGACTAACTTACTCTGTCGCTACCCAAAATAAATTGAAGACGATACAAACAGAAGATTACACAACTTCCGGCGAACTGCGGAGGATGTAGGCTTGGTGATAGTGTAGTGGGTTTCGGCAGAGAAGAAAGTTTCCGAAGCGTGGAGTGGAGATTCAGGGGCTGAAGGGAACTTCGAAGGTGGTGGGATTTTTTTGGAGTTTTCAGTTTCGGTTTCAAAACGGAGAAGAAGAACACCAGAGACCGTGGTAAGTTTCTGGGTTTCTATTTTTGAACCTCCGAAGAGCAGGCAAACAGGCGACTGGAATAAGAATTACCGGGATTGATGTCGAGGAAAAACGTGGAGAATACTGTAGGGTTTTTTGATTGTTTTATACTGGAGGGGAGTAAGACAGACGTCCAACTAGGGTTTATTAGGTAGTATTGGGCTGGGCTTTGCTTTTTGGTCCCTTGTGAGGTGTCTGGGCCGACCAAATGGGAGAAAGGGAACGGAGCAAACAACAACAAAAAATTGGCAAGAATGCTACTACCGAGTCTCGAACTCAGATTCTCCACGTTCAACCACTATACTTCTCCCAACTACGCCAGGACAGAATTCGGTATTCCTATGCGAGAATATGCTACCTGAACCCCAATCGAAGCTGAGGGGAAAATAATAAGCAAAACGCCCACGCCAGGATTCGAACACAAGACTTAAGGGTTATATGACTAATACCTTAACCAGTTACGCTATGTCGGATTTTCAGTAAATGCATGCGAGAAATGATACAAGATACTAACAAAACCGTGAAATGTTTTTAGAACAAAAGCAACAAAATATGTATACGAAATGAAGTCAGTTAAAAACAGATTTCAATAAAAAGCTCGTGCTCCTTTTTCACAGGAATGTGAGGTTTAAATGTCGGTAAAAAGAAATTCCTTTGGTCGAAAACGGGGACGACCGCCTTGTTTCTGAAAGAATGTTCCTTTTTGAATTTTTGTTTTAAAATAAAACGGGTGAGAATTTTTGGTGTCTACAATATGGCGGGCCAGCAGAAGCAGTATGGCAAACAAAACCAGTTCCCCTCTCGAAATCGCCAGGAGGAAGAGGTCCATCCAGAACTGAATCATGGCAAATCGGTCGGTATGATCTCAGGTCTGTAAGAAGGTGAAGAAGTTTCTTGTTTCTTTAAAAACATTAGGTAGGTCCGGTCATACCGGTAGTCAGGCAAAAAATGGTGTAATTGATTTCTTTTTCTCAGGAAAAACATATATTGTAAAAGCAAACCTTCCGGTAAATCACCTCCGGAAAGAATAGAAGTCTAATAAACTTTTTCTTTAAGCAAATTCTCAGGTCTCTTTTCAGAAGTAGGACCGTTGACTCCAAACGAACGAAAAAGACACATTCATGCAGTACATCAAGAGCTCCCGGAAAGAAAAATCGCCAAACGAGAAAGTCTTCCCCAGATTTTCTTTACGGATGAAGACGAAGAAGGAGTGTTATATCCCCACAACGATCCACTTGTCATTCGGGCGCAAGTGAATGACAGGATGATGGAAGGAATCTTAATAGATAGCGGAGCTGGAGCGAATGTCATATCAGCCGAGGCAGTTAAAAAGCTGGAAATCCCAGAGAGTAAAGTCAAGCCATACTCACTCAGTCCTCGGAGGCTTTGTTGGGGGCGTTTCCACCAAGTCCTCAGGAAGCATAGACTTCACCATAACATTGGGACTAGGAGACGAGCGGAGAACTGAAAGGCTTACAGCTTTCATCGTGCCGGGACTTTCCGGATACAATATGTATCTCGGTCGACCAGGGATTAATGCCTTCAAAGCAATATGCAGCACTCACCACCTAAAAATGAAATATTTAACCAGGGCTGGAAAGGTGGTAACCATAAAAGGAAGTCAAAAGATGGCTCGAATTTGTGAAGTCCGCATCATGGAGGGTATGCCGGAAGAAGGAATGGTTAAAACGGTGGGGTCAGACAAGGAATTCAAGGGAAAATTACCTCTCCCACCAGAGCTGGATCGAAATACAGACGGCTGTGGAACTTCTAAAGACTCACCAAGAGAGGTACATTTAAAAACTGACCCTTCTAAATTTTTTAAAATAGGGAATGCATTCGGCTATGGAGAGCAAACTCACCTGATGAGATTCCTGGAAAAAAGAAGGACAACTTTCGCCTGGAGTACGGACGACATGCCCGGAATAGATCCAAGCGTTATCCGGCATGACCTACGAGTAGACCCGAAGCACCCGGCCATCCGGCAAAGAAGAAGAATAATAAGAGAAGAAAGGGACCTTGCGGCACGAGCTGAGGTGCAAAAACTACTTAAGGCCGGATTCATCAGAGAAGTGTCTTATCCCAAGTGGCTGGCCAACGTTGTAATGGTTAAAAAGTCAAACGGCAAATGGAGAATGTGTGTAGATTTCACGGACCTAAATAAGGCATGTCCTAAAGACTTCTACCCATTACCGTCAATAGATAGATTGGTTGTCTCAACGGCTCAAAGCTCTGTCTTAAGTTTCTTGGACGCATTCTCGGGATATAATCAAATAAAGATGAATGAAGAAGATTCGGAAAAAACATCCTTTATTACCTCGGCCGGAACCTTTTGCTACAAGGTAATGCCTTTTGGATTAAAAAATGCGGGAGCAACCTTCCAAAGAATGATAGACAAAGTATTCAAACAACAATTAGCTCGAAACGTGGAGGCATACGTCGATGATATTGTGGTGAGAAGCGATTCTTGGACACAGCACATGGAAGACTTGAAGGAAACTTTTGACACCCTGGACAGATTCCAAATCAAGCTAAATCCGGAAAAATGTGTATTTGGAGTTACAAAGGGGAAGTTCTTAGGCTTTATCGTCGGGCAAAGAGGGATTGAGGTAGATCCCGAAAAAACCCAGGCAATCCTTGATCTATTGCCACCAACGAACATTAAAGATGTGCAAGCATTAAATGGAAGACTCACGGCCTTAGGAAGATTTTGTTCAAAACTCCAAGAGAAGTCAATCCCATTCTTCAACATTCTAAGAAAAAACAAGAGATTTCAGTGGAGTCAAGAGTGTGTAAAGCCTTTGAAAGGATCAAGGAAATGCTCAGAGAATTGCCAAAATTGGGTGTTCCGGCCCCTGGTCAAGACTTATACCTCTATCTGTCTGCCACGATTGGGCGGTGGCGGCCGTGCTAATAATGGAGGAAGAGAAAAAAGAGATACCAGTATATTACACCAGAAAGATCCTAACCCCAGCAGAAAGTCGGTACACCAACATCGAAAAAATATTGTTTGCATTAGTCGTTGCGTCCCGAAAGCTTCGACCTTATTTTCAGTCACACCGGATATTTGTTAGGACAAATTGGCCTCTAAAGCAGATAGCAAACAACCCGAATGCATCTGGACGAATGGTCAGTTCGACTGTCGAACTCACCCAGTACGAGATTCACTTCCTTCCTCGAACAGCTATAAAAGCACAGGCTTTGGCGGACTTTATAACCGAGACGACCTTCGCCCAAAGGCAAAGAGAGCCCGCAAACCCGCACATCATCTTAGTTGACGGAGCTCGATGTAAGACTGGAGCGGGAGCCGGAATAGTGGTCCAAACACCAGATGGAAGAACTCTTAACTTTGCGTTCCGGTTGGAATTTGAGGTAACAAATAATGAAGCTGAGTATGAGGCTCTCATACAGGGTTTGGAAATCGCCACTGCCTTAGGGGCAACAGGTTTTTTCTTTTATAACAAGACAGTAGCTTCCATTCGTGTCCTTATAAACTTGTCACGTACCTCCAAAAAGGGGGGGGGGAAATGGAGCTTACCTCTTTAAATTCCTTGTGCAGAATTGGAAATATACTCAGACTCAATGTTGGTGGCACGACAAAACGACAATATTTACGAGGTTAAAGAGGAGAAACTCGGGAAGTACTTGGCCAAGGTCCAAGAGACAAAGGCGAACTTTCAGAAGTGCGAATTAAGGCATCTTCCCCGAGCGGAAAATACAGAGGCCGATGCGTTGGCCAAATTGGCCAGTATGGCCGAAAGAATGCCTAGTAAAGTCTGGATGGAAATAAAGGCGAAACCAAGTTTGGAAGAGGTCCGAGTGTGCACCATTGAATCGGACACAGTGGCCAACTCTTGGATGACACCCATCATTGAATACATACAAGGCGGAAGTTTGCCAGCAAGACGAGAAAGAGGCAGCAAAGATAAAGCGAAGAGCTGCATCTTTCTTCATAGAGCACGGGCAACTCTACAAAAGGTCATTCGCAAGACCAGCACTTAAGTGTGTCACCATAGAGGAGGGAGCAAGGCTCATGAAGGAGCTACACGAGGGAACCTGCGGAAACCACCAGGGAAAAAGGGCAATAGTTCACAAAATCCTAAGGTTGGGATACTATTGGCCGGAAATGAAAAAGCATTCTGAAGAGTACATACAAAAATGCATAAAATGCCAGGAACACGGGCACAAGATACATAATCCTCCAGCTACACAAAAAGCTATATTATCCCCGGTCCCGTTCGCCATGTGGGGGTTAGATATTGTTGGACCTTTCCCGGAAGCATCTCCCGGAAGGTACAAGTTCATCTATGTGGCCATTGATTACTTCACCAAATGGGTAGAGGCCATGCCAACAGTATCTATTACCGCGAGAAAGTCGCAAGACTTTATTTGGAAATACGTGGTCTGCAGGTTTGGAATCCCAAAGGTAATAGTAACAGATAATGGAGCCCAGTTCAATTGCGGTAGCTTTCGGGCATTCTGTGAGGAGTGGAAGATCGATTTGAGGTTCGCATCGGTCGCTCATCCGCAAGCAAACGGTCAGGTGGAAAACGCAAATGGGCAAATCGTCAAAGCTATAAAAAGGAGGTTGGACAACAAGAAAGGAGGATGGGCGGAATTGCTGCCTCAGGTCCTTTGGTCCTACAGAACGACTGAAAAAGGGCCAACTGGAGAAACACCATATAGATTAACCTATGGTCTGGAAGCAATTGTTCCGGCTGAAATTATAGTCCCATCAGTTAGATGGGAATCCTATGACGAGGAAAATAACGGTGAAGGGATAAAAGACAGCCTGGATTTGCTTGAAGAAACTAGGGTCATGGCTCAGGTCCGGATGGAAAGAGATAAGGCAAAGGTGGAGAGATACTTTAACCAAAGGACAAGGGAAAGAAGTTTCGTTCCGGGCGAACTGGTCCTTCGGGAGGTAAAGCAGCCAAAGAAGTTAGAGCCCCAGTGGGAGGGACCTTTTATAATACAACGGCGAACAGGACAAGCCTCATATCGCCTGAAAAACAGTGAAGGATACGAGTTGCCTCACTCTTGGCACGCTGAATGCCTTAAAAAGTTTTATGTATAAAAACATCTTTCACAAAAGCAATAAAATGAGGTATTCTTTTGAAACAAAGTTTTTCGAAATGTACCACCCGGCCAGCGTGCCTACAGGCTATCATGCCTTGAAATGTACCACCCGGCCAGCGTGCCTACAAGCTATCATGCCTTGAAATGTACCATCCGGCCAGCGTGCCTACAGGCTATCACGCCTTGAAATGTACCACCCGGCCAGCGTGCCTACAGGCTATCACGCCTTGAAATGTACCATCCGGCCAGCGTGCCTACAGGCTATCACGCCTTGAAATGTACCATCCGGCCAGCGTGCCTACAGGCTATCACGCCTTGAAATGTACCATCCGGCCAGCGTGCCTACAGGCTATCACGCCTTGAAATGTACCATCCGGCCAGCGTGCCTACAGGCTATCACGCCTTGAAATGTACCATCCGGCCAGCGTGCCTACAGGCTATCACGCCTTGAAATGTACCATCCGGCCAGCGTGCCTACAGGCTATCATGCCTTGAAATGTACCATCCGGCCAGCGTGCCTACAGGCTATCATGCCTTGAAATGTGCCATCTGGCCAGCGTGCCTGTAATGTCTAGGAATTTTCTTAAAAATAGAAACTGAGCAAAGTATAAACAAAGGGTGCATACAAAGCATTTGGAGATCCGGTCGCTCCGGATAAAGCCAAATGAAAAATATATAAAGCCAACCCGTAGTAAGTAGTCTGAACTAGTTGAAGACACAAAAGTAGTAACAGAAGCAAAAATGCTAGATAATTACCAAAGTAACAACCCAAAATACACCTATACAAGGTCCAAACACTAAGAAATCACTCTTTCTAAAAGGCATCTATTCTTTAGCAGGCTTTTTTGCAGCAGACCCTTCGACCGGATGAGACACGCTCTCCTGAGAATTAGATCTTCCAACGGCCTGGTGAGAACCGGCAACCCCCTGGCGCATGCCACTGTCGGGAGGAAGGAAGGAAGCCTGACCAGGCCCGAAGACCGTCTCGCCAGGGAGACGGCCAAACTTCTCAAAATCCTCAAGGAAGTTGCTCTTCTGAGCAACATTATCAAATTCCAGCTCATTATACAGATCGTCATCCAAAACTTCTCCCCTCTTCAGAAAGTACCTGGAAATGGTCTGGCGACAAACATTAGTAATCTTCCGGCTCTGAGAACCGAAAGCCTTCTTCAGGTGGGCAATGATGGTTCCTTGCTTCTTCAGCTCCTCTTGGGCCCGACGGGCGTAGGCTGTATGCTTGGCAATATCTTCCTCGAGCTGTAGGACCTGAGCTCGGTAAAGGTCACGGTCAGAACCCATGGCAGAAAGCTCCTCATTCAGCTTGTCAATACGGCCGCTAAGTTTCTCAACGTGTCTCAGAAGATTTTCAGAATCTGGATAAGAAAGGGAGAAAGAGAAGGATCGGTAAGAATAAAACATAAAGAACAGAAGACGGCCAGAAAGAGACCGAAAAAACTCACCCTTGGCCGGGACCTTGGCATTCTCAGATTGAAGAGAGGCGTGGCTTCCTCTAAAGTTTTCACCTTTTCCTCCAGAGAGACCTTCTCGGCCGCAAGAGCAGCATTATTGGCGGAAAGAACCGTGTTTTCCTCCATCAGGGACTGCTTCTCTTGATCGAAGGCGGCCCGAGTCTGCTCATCCAGAGCATTCTTTTCCTCGGTCAGTTCGGAAAGCTCTTGAATAAGTTTGGCTTTATCTTCCACTAAAGCCTCATTCTGCCTGGTCAAAACCTTTTTGTCCGCCTCAAGGGACTCGACTTCTTTCTCAAGGGCAGCATTCAGGTCTGCAAAGTAAACCTTATCTGAAGCAAGGGAATCCACGTCCCTTTTGTGAGCAGCTCGTACCTGCCGCAACAAAACTTCCAAGTCAGACAAAGCATGCGTTGGTATCAAGACATCCCTTTCGCCGGAAGGCTTGCAGTGTACCTGTTTCAGGATACTCTCGGTGTGGAGGTTCTGGTTTCTCAAAGCAAACATCTCTTCCCTCGCAAGCTCTTTAACTTCAATTCATACTCATCTCGAAGGCGAACACACTCATGACGAGATGACCGCAACTCCTTGTTTAAAGTGTCTGTCCTCTCTTTCACCTTGCGGTCAATCTCGTAATTTACATGATCCATGTAAGTATCATGAGAGGAACGGGTCTGCTTCAGCTCGGCTTCAATATTATTGGCCCGACTTTTCTCGTATTGCAGGTCAGATTGGAGGTCCCGAGTTTGAACTTCGGCACTTTGGGCCATTGACATAACCTAAAAGAAACAAAACATAGAAGGCTTAAGGAACTTCAAGAAGGTATAGGAGAATGGGAGGAAGACGGCACTAACCCGAAAAATGCCTTGCCACATCAGGTTGAAGACCTCTCCCATGGGAATGGAATGACGCATAATAGCATCGGCTCCTCCGCTTCCGGCCCTCAGTTTCTCCTTGGTGGCAGTAACGATGGACGGAGGGGCGAAGATCCCGTCTGGATGGTCAGACAGCCTTATTGCCTCCTTCCAAGCGTCAGTGTATCGAGCAGTATCCAAAGAGATCCTGCGCAGGGGTTGCCCAAGGTGGTAAAACCATCCCTTCTTCTGGGAAGGACCGGTGAAACTCCCCTGAACAGGAGGGGGTGGAGAGGAGGAAGAGGCAATAATGTCCTCCCTTTGCTTGTCTTCCCTCTGCTTGCTTCGGAGCTCTGGGTTCTCGGGCACAGGTCGGTATTCTTTCACCCTCTCGGGTACTAATTCCTTGGCTCTAGGGACATCACGTGGTGGTAAGGTGCCAAGAGCCTCACTGTCCCCTTCAATTTCAGAGACCTCTGTTAGGACAGCCTTCGGCTTTAATACAGTTTTCTTCCGGAGTCTTTGAGTACCGGAAGCCGGAACAGCAGCAGTAGGGTGGGCCGGACCGCAAGCAACCTCGTTGTCAGTAACGGTTATGGGTGCGCCTTGAGAGCCTAAGAAAGGAAGGGTCAGCAAAGCATGTACAAGAAGGGAGAGGCAAAGGTTTCCTTCAAATAAGAAAGAGCAATACGTAGGTCAGTCTCCTCCAAGACAGCACCGTGGGCCGGATCGGAAGAAAAATATCCTGCCAAGTCAGGAAACAATTCACAAATAGGAGTTGGGTGACCAGACCCCTGCTCTGGGTGAGAGACAGACCCCTGGCCTGAATCGGGAGTAAGAGGGAGAAAGACGCGACGCCCAGACCCTGGACTCACGTGCCAAGTACCTGGCAAATCACCGCTCGATCGGACTGGGGACCCAGTAATTCTCTTTTTCTTCTGGCCGGATCGGTCCTTGTCATCATCGCCTCTTTGTCTCTTCTTAGAAGAGGAGGCATCCCCGAGGAGTCTTGTGGCCGTATCAACAGCCGCATCGACAGACGCATAATAATCAACTTGCTCGTCACCCATTTTGAAGTTAACAAAATTCCAACTGTTGAAGGGACCCACCTTATCTCCTCTAGAAAAGAAATCTACCAGAGCGACGTAAAAAGTAAGAAAACGGTAAAAGGTAAAAGATTTAGGTAAAACTGACTAAATAAAGCTTACTATGATATTTCTTCAATGAGTCTAGGCGCGTCGGAGTAAAAAATTGGGAGACCGTAGGCTGCTTTTTGCTTACCATCTTCAGGATTTTCGAGATAGGCATTTCTTGCGCCGGGGAAGGGGGACAGCTAAATTGGCCTTTCGGGATCGAGGAACAGTAAGGAACTCCCAAAAATCGGCCTGGTGGTGGGACAATGACAAACCATCGGGAGTTCCACCCGGAAGACGCTTTCTTGTAATCGAAAAGAGAAAAGCCGGCCTTCGCCTTGATGGTCAGGCTATCAGGATCGTCCCTTGTGGAGTAGAATTGGGCGAACTCGGTTGCTTCCACCCGAATTTTGTTCTCCTCACAAAGGAGAACATAGGCGTGGAGGTAAGAAATTGCCTTTGGGTGTAGGTGAGCAAGCACACAGCAACGCCGAATTAGGAAACCCAGAACGAATGGGTGAGGGGGCACAGTCAGGCCACGAGAGAAAAAATCCGCATAAACGGCATATCCGAGCCCAAAATCATCGTGGGGGTGTGAATCGGAAGAAGGAAGATAGATGCAAGTACCCTGTGGGACTTCGACATCCTTTAAGCAGGAGAGAAGGGAGGAAGTATCCAGGGAGGATGAAGAAGGCTCTCGATCAGCAGAAAAAGGTGCGGTAGATTTCAAATAAGTAGGGCGAAACCCCTGGGACGAAAAGGTACCTTGAATCGCCTCTTTAGCAGGGACAAAATTCGCTGCTGCCTTGTTCTTCTTCGAGCTAGACGAAGCCATCGGAGCAAGAAAACAGAGAACAAGGACGAAGCAAAGAAGTGGAAAGATTCGAAAGCAAGACGCGAGAGAAGAAGCGGCGGAGTCTGGGCAAGCAAAGGAGGAAGAAGATATCTGAAAGAGATCGAGACTAGAGTTTCGAAGAAAGCAATTCCCGCCCAGTTAATGAAAAATAAAAAGGAGACCCTGCACCTTCCTGGAAATGGGGCGCTGACACAAAACGACTCTGCAAATTCCACATCGAAAAGGCGCAAGCACGGGCTAAGCACGGGCAGGGGCATAATTCGAAAAAGAAAGTCTCTTTCCTTTTTTTAAAAAAAAGAGGGAGGAAAAAAGAAAAGAGAACTTGTGGGACTAAGGGGAGATGATGGCCGGAAGAGTAAAAGGCCACAGCCGGAAGAGCAAAAGGCCATAGCGTCAAAAAAAAAACAAACAAAAGCATACACTGAAAGAGAAAGTTCTACTTTTTACGTTTTAAAAAATAGTCAAAAGTAGAACTTGTGGGACTAATGAAGAGGGAAAAGTATAAAAGTACGGAAAGTAAAACATCCGGTCGTCTGTGACCGGAAGAAATAGCCTAGAAGAGATATTGTTAGGCCGGAACATGTTCCGGCCGGAAGGTAGTTAGATGCCTCGTTTAATACAAATACCAGCCTGGCAATAAGAAGAAAGTGACAGGCTGGCAACCTCCGATCTAGTGATGTAAACATTATAAATAGAGGTACACCCCCATAAGGCGGGGGACACTCCATAAATCAATACTATTCGGGCACACTTTCGAAAAGCTCTCTCTCTCTCTCTCTCAGTCACTTTGCGGAGGTAACAGGTAAGACAACGGATAAGTAGAAGGAAAGAGGGGAGGGAACCTTTCTTACCTTTTCAATACCCGGATGTGGGGATTCCCGCCTTTCGGAGCATCTATATGATGCTGGATTAAATGCAATCACGAATGTTTACTTCTCTAAAGTTGTCATAACTGATATGCTGCAAGGCAACATTAGGGACCGGCCTGTAAATCTGTAATGCGATGGCACGTGATGGATATAACGGAAATGCAGGTATCTTTCTCATCTGTTTCTTTCCTACGCTCAATTGGTTTGAAATGAACGAGCTTGTTCATTTTAGAATCAAACTAAACTTTTGGTGGTTTTCAGAAAGAGTCTTCTTCATTGCTTGGCAATTTGATAACTTCCAAGTCTTCTTTCTTTAGCGTTTCTTCCATTTGGTACATTTTGTCAAACACTTCATGGATGAAATATTTGATGTTGTACCGGATAAAGAGGGACTGGACGCACTGCTGAAGCCAGAGCTTGGCTCTAGGTGGGCAATCGATATCTATCCGTGGTGACTTGCATTTACAAAATGCTCACTTTTCTTTTCTTCTTGTATTTGATTGTATTCTACGGGAAAAGATATGCCTCATTCTACTGGATTCTTAACCTGCACCCCCTTGCAAGCAGGTAAAGATAGTATCAAAAATAGGAGGGAAATTTATCTGCCTCACATTGGCCAAGCTCATGTATTAGGTAGTATACTTAGCTGTATCAAATCTGTGCTTGCTTCAAGCTCTATCCTGTTTTTTTAGAACTAAAGACATTACTTCATAAGCGCTAGGTTATTTTTGTTGGTAGATAAAGAATTGATAACAATGCCGCCAGCCCCTAGCAATGAGTTGAGCAATAATGTACTTTGAATCTCACATTTTAGGAGCAACCACACATCCCCAAAGTGAAGATATGAATATTCAAGGTAAATTTACTAATTGTTTATTATATAAAACTTTTTTTTTTGAAGTTTGACTTTAGTAGTTAATTTATATATTTACTATTCAAAGTAAATTTACTATTGTTTTATTGTATTGATATATTGTCAGGAAAAATGTTGTATGCAGGTTGATGATAAAGGCCTTATATTGGAAACTATAGAGTACGACATTCCATATCCAACTAGTAAATAGATGATGGTTGTGCTGTTGAATTGGGAGATACAATCACAAGATTTTATTATTTGCTGACCGGAATATATTGTATAAAATTAGATGTTTTTGAGGTGTAATTAACTAGTTTTATTTCTTTTATTACCATTCATATTGGTGTAAACATTTGTTATATGTTTGAGGATAAAATAAAGCAGCTAAATTTTTTGTTACAAAGTGTTAATATTTAACATTTTTAGCAGTGGTTAATTAGTTTTAAGAGAAAATTTTACTTCAATCAAAATCTAATTATTAAATCAATATTTGCTTGGGATATCTGTAACACCCCAACTCATAAATACATAGTCATCTCATAAACCTCTATTTACTTAACTCAACATTATAGCGGAATCTTTACAACAGTTGGTGTTACCGCCTTTAGTCACCCATGTGACTAACTAGGCATACTAAATACTCCAAGATCTAGCTACAGTCTGATGGACCCGAATATACCGAACATTAGTATACTAAAATCTTAACCAAATACATGTTCTTAATCCAAGTATCTTATATCCGAATACATCATACTAATGTCTCTTCCTTATTTACTAAACGAGTGTACATGCACAACTCCTGTAGCAAAAGTAAAACAACCTGTAGTAATTCTACCCGATCCTACTCTCAGGACGGTCATCTTCTGACATTCACCTGCAAAATATAAACAGCAGCCCCCGAGGGGGTCAGCACCTTTGCTGGTACGATTCTCTTATAGCCCCCAAGCTAACGGGGCTACGACGACTAATTGTCGATAGCATGAAGTTGATTAGATACACGACATGAGTAAGAAGTGCAATAAACAACAAGCCACATATGAACAATCAAAGTTCAAACACAATGAACGACTTAAAAGTGTTCCCTTAGTAAGTGAGTTAGTCTTTTAACTCTTTAAATTATGATACCTCTTAATCTCAGTTGATTCTTATCTTACCTCAATCTTAACCCTTGTCTCAGCCCCAATGTACCAACCGTTCTTTAATTAGAATTGCTTGTACTTTGTCTCAAATCTTATCTCAAACCTTATCTCAGATCTTATCTCAATTAAGGAACCGTTCTTTAATTAGAATGGTTGTTCCTTAATTCATTGTTTATCTTGTCGGGTCAAGGTAACCCTAACCAATGAGTTATCAGCTCCATTGGTTTACCTAAACAATTTTTGTTAGAATTAGTTGGGATTTAGGTAGATCCCACCCACACCTCCTCAGTAATGCCTCCCACCTCGAACAGAAATCGAGGTGACCGAGTCTTTATCTCGACTCTAGGCGACGAGTCCGAAGACAAGTCATATTTGGAAGTCGGTATCTGATAAGGATACCAACCTCCTACTTAACACATGCATGACCGAACCATTCCGGATTCCTCACCCCCCAAGTTCTAATTAGTAGAAGCCTCAAGTCAATGTTTGTTAGTTAACCTCTTTCGGTTACTAAGAAAACAATATTTGGGAGTGTTCCTTATTCTTACACAATTCTTTACTAAACATTGTTAGTAAGTTCTCAAGGTAAGTTGTGTTAGTGCATCACAATCACACAACAAACATAATATTCCGGTTGCATGCTTTATCTTGTTTAGTCGGCACACATAAACAAATAGCATACAAGCTGAGGGATACCTCGTTAGCAAGCAGGCTACAATAAAACCATACCGTTCACCGTTGGTGTCGGTTGTCTATTCTCCTCCGGAGTTCCTCTTACTCAAACCCTAAAACATTCATCGAATTGGGTGGTTAATTCCTTTTAATTAACCTAACTCACATCATCACTAATGATTTCCAATTAAATACCACTAAATCATTGTAGTTCAAGCTTAACCACTTATGTTATTTACTTCTCATTTTACCCCATACTAGTTCACACCTCCAATGGCCATAAAATTCCACCTAACAACTCTTAACAACCATATAATAGTATTACCCAACAAGCCCCCTTCATTTACCATCTAAAAAGCACACTTTCTTTGTAAATTTGCTTGGTCCGGGACATGGTCCGGATCTGTAGTCCCGGACCAATGTATGTTGTAACTTTCGGCTGATTTTTAACTATGGTCCGGGACTTGGTACTTACCCAAGGTCCAGGACCAGTTCTGGGGTGCACTCTCGACCTGTTTTTAGTGCTGGTCCGGGACTTTATCCAAGGACCAATTCCCGGACCACACTTTAAACTGTTAAATTTTACAGTTTTAAACATCATTCCACACTTGTTCTTTTGTCCAATCTTCTTCTAATCTTTCCCAATGTATTCACACATGTTCGAACACCATTTTATCACTTAAAATCCTCCTAACTCATGGATCAACTTTGACATTGGTCTGGGTCCTTGTACAAACCTTAAGTCCCGGACCATGTCATTGTCTAACTCTCGGTAATGTTTAATAGGGTGGTCCGGGTCTTTATACAAGACTCAAGTCCCGGACCAGCTACATATTTTTACACTTTGCATTATTCTAAGTCTTGTTACACTTATCATCTATCTAAATCCCATCCCTTCAAACAATAAAACACCTTAAGGTAAGACATTTACCTTGTTTTTCCAAGCTTCTCCTCACACTTTTCTCCTTGGTTTTCTTGTTTAATTTTCGACCACCCACTTAGATTCCCTTGCCAATGTTCTAATCAACATACAATGACTCTAATGAGTGCTAAAGAATACACCAACCTTAAGGAATTATTCCTAGGTTAAAAATGTGTTTTAAGGTATTAAAATAAATGTTTACCTTTGAAGTCTTAAGATAGGCTTGGATATGAATCAAGGAGGACCTCCTATAGCCCTTGGATATTGAAAACAAGCTAGTTCAAGGGATAAAACAAGATCCCATGAGGAGATGATTTTCGGACATATGTGAAAAACAATAGAAAGTTGATTTTTCTTCAAGTTTCCTTACCTTGAATGAATGGAGAAGCTAATGGACTCTTCAAGCTGGTTTTTCCCCCTTCAATGGCGATTTTCCATGGCACAAAAATGGAGCTTTTGGATGTTTTGAAAGATAGAAAGCAAGAGCTTGATCTAACTAAGAGAAATCTATGCTAAGTTTTTTATTTGGAGCTTAAATGAACATTTGTTGAACAAATGAAGGTGGAGGAAGAATGGGGCTGTAACTCACGGTTTGGAGAGTATGAAGATGAAGAAAAAATGGTGGAAGAAGAAGAAATGAAGGAAGAAGAGGAGAGAGGTAGTTAAAGTGAGATATTTTCCTTTTAAAAGCAAATAGTAACCATCCTTTATTTCCCTCTTCTTTTCTAACTTGGCTGAAATACCCCTAACCTTAAAAACATAATTAAATGATCTAAGATGGTTGATAAACATCTAAATACCATTGGGGAACAATCTAAAGATCTCAACAAGGCAAAACATGCCTTAAGATCGGTAAAGCCAAAATGTGCTTTAAGACACCATAGAGATTGTATGACCTCAAATGGGATCCAAAGTGGATTCCTAAGTATTATAATGAAGTAATGAACCTTATAAAACCATTCTCAAAGGAAACCAAGCTCTAAAACATGTTCTAACACACAAAATGTGCTTTAAAACTCCTTAAAGCACGTTTTTGAGAAAATTGACTTTCTGAGTGGGTTTTGAGTGGTGTTAGGCATTGGATTAGACCTTGTTATACTAATGTACTATAATGTACCACATTAGAAGGTCTAAATCCAATTTCAAAAAAAAAATCAGAAATATGGCATTCATTTGTGAATAGTAATCCAAATAGTGCATTTTTAAGCAAAATTGACCAAGTATAGTCAATGGTCAATACATGAATCATCCTTAACCTTATTAAGACGGAAACTTAGAGCATGGAGGACAGCACATTCAACTTTATACAAAATATCTAGCCAATTTGGTGAATCACCATTTACTATTCCATTTTCTACTTTTCATTCATTAAAACACATTTTCTTCTTTCTTCTCTTTCCTCTTGTCCCATTCCAGCAGAGCCATAGGCAGTTCATGAACCTCTCAAGCTGTGTTCTTGAGCATTCAAGGCAAATCAATCTCTTTTCCACCTAAGGTAATGGTTTAAGGCATATTTTAGCTCTTTTTCTTCATCTCTTCATCACCTACACATGGAACTTATAATCTATCACTTTCCATGTCTTATTCTCAGTTTTTTAAACCTTGAACAATGTCCATTCTCGGCTGAAGCAAGCTATGGGACCATGGTGGTCAAAATTTACATTATAAGGTAAAAACATACCTTAAGGATTTCTATTCTCCATCCGGTTTTCTTCTTCTGATTTCTATAAGTTTATTCACTCATAATCTTCATATTTTCATGTTGATTCAGTTGGTTAACCATTTGGAGCAAGGGTGGCCGAAAATCAAAAGAAAAAACATTCTTTAAGGCATTTTGCCAAGGTAAAACCTATTACCATAGCACCTTGTTGATGTCTAGCTATTCCCCATGTTTTTATGGTGAATTTAACACCATGTGGTGTTCTTAAATCAGGCCGAAACCCTTTGGAAACTACCTTGCATTTTAAGGTGATTTTTGCCTTAAATCTTACATTTAATTGTTCTTTATGGTAAGCTCATGCTTGGAGTGTAACCATATCTTATTTTGGTGTGTTAAACACGTGTGAGTGCTGTGGTGATTTTTCCTTCAAGCCGCTGAATGATATTAGGGCTTTAAGTGCATAAATCAAGGAATAAACACCTTAAACTTATGATTTTATGATTTCTTAGCATATATAAATTATGTGCCGAGAGTGGAGGTATTTATATGGGTGGTTTTAACCTAAGTATGGAAAAAAATGACTAAGATAAATTAAGCTAGTCATTTAAGTGATTTAATTAACATAATGGTCAAATTATGACATTATGTGGAAAAATAATTAAGCTACAGCAAGGCTGAGAGCTTATAGTATAATTTGAGCTATTTTATGTGTAATTTTATGTTATAAATCAAAGTTGTAATAAGGCCATGTCATTAGGCCATTTTATTTAAGTTTAAAAGCTTATTTAATTTAATTTATGTACTTACTATTAAGTATGGGGTCAAAGCCGTAAATAAACAAACATTAGAGGGTTGTAGGTGAATATAGCCAAAATTGGGATTTAAAATGTATTTAAATAAAAATTATAAGATTTTATAAAGTTTTGGGGTGAAATTGCAAATATTGGAAAGTTTGGGGTAATCTATGTAATTACCGAGAAAGTGGGGTCAAAATGATGTTTGGAAGTCAAACATTGACCAAGCAAAAGACTTTGACCAGATTTGATGATTTATTAATTTAATTATCAAATTATACTAAGTTATGTATTTAAATGTAAAAATTGCATAACATATGGGTATATGTGAGATTACCGAAAGTTTGGGGTATAAATGGTATTTTATACACCTATGGGTTATTAGGAATTTTTAGGAATTTATTTGGTTAAATTTGGAGTTAATATGGATTATATAAGTATAATATATGATATTTTATATCATTGTTACATATGGGTAGTATTTGTGGTAGAAACCGTAAATATGGAAAGTATAAGGTTAGGAATGTATTTATAACCTTTTGGTATAGTTTGGTAATTTTTGGAGTTATATATAAGGTTTTATTAAGATATATGTATAATATATAGTTTTAATGACATTAGAAACTATATGTTATAAAATGGGGTTATTTAGTGAATATGGAAAGTTGGAGGGTTGGAAATTAATTTGAAACAGGCCTAGGGTCTGTTCGGTTTTTTTGGGACTTTATAACCATAGGTTACAATTATATTAAGGTTTAAGGATTATAATATAAGGTATATATTATAAGTGTGACAATGGAATATAATTTGGAGTTGAATTGTAAATTATGGAAGTATAGTGGAATATGATAAAAACTGAGAAGAATAAGGACTATTTGGTATTTTATAACAATTTATAACTATAGGTTATAATTGTTTTAATGACATAAATGTCATAATATATGTTATATAACTATAATATAACATTATATAAATTATGTGGTGGATTTTGTAAATATAGAGTACAAGGGTGCTGTTCGGAAGCTCTCTTGAGCGTTAGTCATTCGTGGTGTTCAATGTGTATTCACATAGATTGTTTGACAATTATTGTCTTCCAGTGCTGAGCATTGGTTATAGGCTCTAGCTGTGCGTTTTATTCTTGTATGCATATCACCGGGACGTCCCAAGATACTTCAAGGGTTTTCTGGTTCCGTTCTCCCAATTGAGAGTATTCTATTACTGATAAATGAAAAGTTCTTGTTGAGGGTTTGCCTCCACTCATAGGTCTAATAACAAGGTTTACTATGTTGGTGTTTACGCAATGGCCCACCACATGTTTGGGTGCATATGGAGTATGCTTACTCCCTTAAGTTGTAATGGTTTGGAAATCTCATTTCCTTATCCCATAATCCCTTGGCAATATCTATTGCGTGGTTTTATTGTTATAGTAGATGGAAGCCTTTTCTAAGGGTTCACATCATCACCGCATTAGTGGTCTTCGGTTACGAGGGGTACCTTCCCTTGGGTTTCTCGTAGTGTCCAAGTGTGGACTAGGCCAATGTTGGCATTATCATGATTCTCATGCCTTTGTGCTACCATTGCTACAGAAGGCATGGCGGTAATTAAGAACTCCGTCAACTGTATACTAGGCTGATGCTCTAGTGGCAGTGACATTGAGTTGGCCATTACTCCAAGCCACTCGGGATGTTGGGTTTGAACTGATGGTCCAGTTGTTGATTTCTTGTCGTATGAGACAATATCTCTTGCAAGTCTTGTTATCAAATGGTGTGGGTTTTGCAACCGTTTAAGGTTACACAACGTAGTTGGTTGATGGCTTTTAAGCCGTATTGCTGCGAGCTATGCTCCTTGCAAGCTGCTTATGCATGTTCCACTCCTTGTATACTATCATAGGGTGGAGATATTGCTGGGCTCCATGGCAAGTCGTGACATCACGCTTCCGTTCGTAGGAGACTCTTAGGCAATCTGGTGCTGATCAGTGCCTTTTGTAGACTAGGGTATTTCCTGTCAAGTGGAATCCCTTCGGTGTCTTAACCGAGTGCTCGTTCCAGCTCCTGTATTCTTGTCTTGGCGTTTTGTTTGACTGTTGTTAGTCCAGTCGCACTCAAGGATTGCTCCTGGGTGTTGTTAGATTATGCCGTCACGTCCGGCTAACGTTTATGATATGTTGTCCACTGTACCGTCTTGTGGTATTGTACTTGAGTGGTCCCTTTTTGGGTTATAACGTCTCCTGTCGTTGGGTAGACCGTCTATACTTGCTCCTAGTGCTTGAGACTAGGTTTAAATATCCTCTCCGATTATGGATTGTGCTTCGTAGTAATCTTGTGATTGCTCTTGGGAGTTCTGTCCCGTTTGTTGAGCATTGTGGTGTTCACGTAGGCAACTGCCATACAGTGTTTAGGCTGGGTATACCATCCAGCTGTCAGGTAATTGCTTGGATTATTTGAGACATATCCAATGTCTATACTTACTAGTATGTGCTCTTTGCACTTCCTAGTTCTTATTCCTCATCTTCAGATGGATTCTCTGAGTTCCTTGATACTTGGTCGTCTGAGGTGTCCAGCTGTTCTGATTGAACTCACTCATGGTCCGTAGAACGGGGTTGACTACTTCCCGTGTGTCGCACACTACATGTATACATACGTGGGGTACCATGTTGACACGTTACCACTTACCCAACTATATGTCGGGCCCGCAAGCTCCTTCGGAGTGCGGTTGTCCCACATCCCGTAACGGGTACACTCGTAGTGTTCGTCACACGCCTAGGTGAAGTATTCTGTTGCCAACTCCTCTTGTATCATTCTATGATACTCACCATAATCATGTTGGTTCGTTTTTAAAATCCAAGGGTTAAAAGAAGGTTTGTGGTTTGGAAGAAAACTTGGTTTGAAAATAATGGTTCGGTGTTAAAAGATGTTATGCATGGCATAGCCATGTTGGGGTCTTGACCAAGTCTAGCTTCTCGCTGACTGGTATGTTCTAAATACTGTGGTCGGGCCGTTAGGCCTTTCCAAGGTTCCATACGTCTGGTTGTTAGGATGTGTGATCCTGTGGTTTTTCGTTACGGTCACCGTACATTACTATGTACTTGTGACGTGTTAGTGTTCCTTTACATATCTCTGTCTTTACTGCACTTGACGTGGCAAGTGCGTGGTATTGGTGGTTTTTGGGTAAACCTACACCGGTCACGGTATGGTTTTCACTGATACTTGATAGTCTTGCGGACTCTTCCCTCGATCTTATCGATCTATAATTGGTTTACTCGATCCCTTAGGTAGCTTCTTGGTGGTCTAGACATGGCTGTCGTAGATCTGGGTACTTCTCCAATCCTTGGAGATTCCCACTCTATTTGGTGTAGTGTCGTTCCTTGTGGCTCGTTCCCACACATCTATGGTGGTTACTAAGCCTTCCTTGTTTAGGCACTACTCTCGTAGTCCTATTAGTTTATATCTCATGGTGGTTCTTGTAGTTGTCCGAGCTATATTGGCCAGGTATTGCAACCTTAGTGGCGTTGTAGCTTTAGAGTTAACCGCTTCCGACTATGTCCTTAGTCAGCTAGCATACCGTTGGTGGTATTATTCAAGGATTACTATTCCGTAGACTTGTGTCTCGGGTTCCGTTGTTGCTCCCTTTTCCATTCCGTTGCACGGTGAGTGCTTCTTTCTTGCTGTTGGTTGACTAGCTAGGTGTCGCGATTGCTAAGCACGTCGCCCCATGCTGTTGTAAGTTGTAGCCTCCTCGTGGTTGGAGGGTTCATCCTACCGCTATTACGTGCGGTGTTGTGGTTCAACCGGGATCCATCCCCGGGACTTCCAGTTCTTGGAATCTATCATATATCGGTTCTTGTTTACCGTGGGATTGCTTCACAACTGCCAGATCGGGTTTTCCCCGAGTATGAGAAGGCTTTTCTTCTCTCTGGCGTCCTTTCCCAAGTTATACAGTGGGGTTTGCGGCGGGCGGGACTGGTATTGTAGGTATCCGGTACTCACCGTAGTTCCTAACTAGCATATCTCTAATGCTATCACTCAGCCCTTAGCCCTAAGCTTCTAATTCCTAACTCGGTATTCCTAAGCTCGGTATTTCCAGTCATCAGAGCGATACTTCGCTCTAGATACCACTGTTTTGTAACACCCCTACCATTAATACAATTCTTACCGTCCAATATCCTTACACGTCAGATACACGCAGCGGATACTTACTTATATACAATGGGTGATACAATGCCGTTAACACACCCACGTGGCTAACAAGGCTCACTACTACTGCTTACAGCATCGGTCTGATGGACCGGAATCCCGAGTACTACACATCTATATCCATACTCCATTCATCATCCAATACAACAATGCTCCATTCAATACTTACTCCTCCTCAATCCATACAATACAATATACTCTCACCGAGTCTACTAGGATCCTTATACTTACAATGTCTCTTCCAGTTCATACATCTCTCTAAGAGTCTACATCTACCCATTTTCTCACAACTACTTACTTCTCTAATACAAGGGTGTGCCTCCGGTCTCTTCCTTGACCATATTCGCTTCGGGTACCTGCACACAAAAATGGTCCCCCGAAGGGGTCAGCTTTTCGCCGAGCATGATAACCGCATACCCCGCGTACTAGTGAGGGGACGCCGACCACTTGGTCGAATACATGCGGTTCATTTTCATACAAACATACATGCATACATGCTCTTATACACAATATATTACATTACACTACGCAAGACATACACACATACATACACTTCAGTACATACACGAAGTACAACATAACCATTCAATACATACTTACCTTTTTCCGAATTACACATACACAAGATACAGTTCTTGTTAGCTTCATTGGTCCACCCGGGTTAATCGGGTGGAGATTACTCTTTACTTACTCGTTACTTCACACATACGCATACATACTCATACATCATACTTACGAGTTCCATACTTCTTTACTCTACTTACTCTTACTCAGTTAATCGTCGGGACCTCCGCCCCTGGGGCCGCACTACACAACGACCTACGGACCTCCGGGATTTACTTGACTCACCAATCCGGGATGCTACCCATTTAAGGGATTTGGGCCGCAGACCATTTTAAGAGTCAGGAATTGCAGCCAACCTCTTGTGACTCCGCATCCTCACGCTGGCTGAAGCTATATCGGACTTCTACTCATTCCGGTTTACCACTCACTTAAGTTAGGAGTTAGGTAGTTAGGAATTAGCAGAAGTCATTAATTCAAGCCACAATAATACAATACAAAGCTCATTCACACATCCATACAAATACAATACAATATACAAGTACACTACAAGGTATAATTACACATCATATCATTCATATATTTCATGAATTATACAAACTGTTCAAGACAAATATCGAGAACAACGTAAACAAGCACAAGTAAGTGCAATATAATCCGATTCATGCATTTATCTTATTAGGTGGTCAAATAAGCACACAATCGGGGTAACCATATTAGGATACAGGGCATGAAGAAATCATACCTTTCACACCGTTGTACTTGTATCCCAACGTTCCTCCGGTGTTCACAAATCATATCCTATTATATATACATACAGTTGAATGATTAATCTATCTATCATTAACTTAATTCGGTTACCCTTATGCTTCCTAACTCATACTTACTAAGTCTTCACATTCTTATACTTACATTTTATTTACTTACTTTTAATTACTTAACATTGGTTTACTTACATATATATGCACATATGTATAGGTGGGTATACACATACATGTATATGTATATACTATTATTTAATTTAGTTAATTAATTTTTTTTTGTATGACTCGACCGACCTTACCCAGGGTCGGTCCCAAGGTCGGTCGAAGTCAGTAGGACAATACGCTGGAAAATTACAGGGCCGACCGACCTTGCAAGTCCGGTCCCAAGGTCGGTCCTTCTAGTGAGTTACCTTCCGTGAATTTTTTGCCCGACCGACCTTGCAAGTCCGGTCGCAAGGTCGGTCCATTCCAGTAGCTTACAAGATGGAAATTTTTTTGAGTCGACCGACCTTGCAAGTCCGGTCGCAAGGTCGGTCCATTCCAGTAGGTTACAGACGGGAGAATTTTCTGGTCCAACCGAACTTGCAAGTCCGGTCCATTCCAGAAGCTTCCCGTCTTTGTAAATCTGGGCTCGACCAACCTTGCAAGTTCGGTCCTAAGGTCGGTCCGGCCCAGTATTTGCATTTTAATTTCTGTTTTCAGTTCTCTCTTTTTACCCATTACTTCCCCATTGTTCCTACACTTAATCCCACATGTTTTACCACTACCTAGGCCCTCCAAAGTGCCTTAGTTCATCCCTCAAATTCATTACTAAATCCATCATCAACTTACACAATTTCCTCATTTCTTTGCAACACTTGTAACGTTTTTCATCCTCCAATGCTACAGATTTTCGTTCCTACCTCCCCCATGCATATTCTCATCTCCTAATGCCATTTCCAAAGCCTACCATGTATTATCTTACCCTCCAATTCATCCCCAAGCCACTACAATATCTATACCCAAGTCCAACACTCTTGTCACCAATTCTTCCACACTACTCTTCCTAACTTCTCCAATGTATCTCTATACACTTTGTTACAGATTTTGGGTTCTTATTTCTTTCCTCCATTACTTCCTCAACTAATGCTACTCCTAGTATCCAAAATACATCCATTCACTTCCTAGTTACATCCCATTAACAAATCATACCCAAATCTGCTACAAGCTACTAAACGCTCCCATTATACTCTCCACATACACCTAGTCACTACCTAGGTTTTTTTCTCATCTTGAACACTTAAGTCCTCAATTCCCAGATAAAATTTGACATAGTCTCCCCTATATTAATAACATTGCCCACACACATTCTCAGCTCACACATTCATTCAAATGCCCACATCAAGTCACACATCATTCTACTCAATATACCACAACATTTTTCCTGCACATACACATACATTACCCAATGTTTTCCCAAGTCTTTAAACCTCTTTTAGACTTCCAAAACTGTTACATTCTCTTCCTCATTATACTACAATATACTTACTACTCATTACCATATACTTTACACATTTCCAATACCCAAATTTGTTACACTACACAATGCAAAAACTAGCTCAAGGTAATGCATTTACCTTGTGATTTTAGTTCCTCTTTCTTTCTCCCCCTTCTCTTCCTTTCTTTTTCTTTTCCTTCATTTCCTTCTTGTTCTCGGTTCTAAATGGAGTCCACACTCCAATGCTACAACCCATACCAATGCACAATTTCTAACTTAGCATTCAATCTTAACTAACCCTAGAATTTAGATGTTTTTAGGGTTTAGAAAAGTATTACCTTCCAACCAATGAATGGGGTCCTTGGTTAGCAAGATAGTGAGATTTCTAGCCCAATGGAGAAGCCAAATTCGGCTGGAGTACAAGGCACAAAGCATTCAAAATCTGGAAAATTTTATAATGCAAATGAGAGCTAGAAATGAGGGATTTTCGGATTTCTTTTTACCTCAAGGTAACAAGGTGAAGGAGGAGCTTCTAATGGTGGTCTCAAACCTTCAAATGGATAATACCCATGGAAACGAAAATGCTTGTTTTTGAATTTGAAAAGAGGATAGTGCTCTCCTTGATTAGAGGAACACAATGGTATACTTTTTGTGATTTTTGGTGAAGTTTTGATGGGTTAACAAGAGGAGAGAAGTGGTGTTGGTGTGTGAAATGGCAAATCGCCATTGCTGCTGCTTGCTTGGGGGAGGAAGAAAATAGAGAGTGAGGGAGAAGGGTGTGTATGTGAGTGAGGGAAATGAGAGTATAGGAGAGAGAGTAAAAGTGAGGGTGAGGTTTACTTATTAATTTGTCCACTAGTGCATTAGGAAGATTAAAAGAGAGTGAGAGAGAGCATATAAAATCGGTCCCCCCCTCATCTCTTTCTACAGATTTTGATTTTTATTTCTAATAGTGGACACACTAGTTTATTTTTATTACACTTTTACCCCACAACTTCCCGTTTTTTTGACATTTTTACTATTTCCTCGTTTTATTGATTTTATTGGTTCTAAACCTTCACTAATGTTTATTAATGACTATTTAGTTGACCAATATTGTTACGAGTCTATTTGACCCGCTTAAAGTCACGTTTTCCCCTTTCCTCGAAAACGCGCTTTAAGGTTCGTTAGTGTTTTAATGCATTATTTGGATCCGTTTTCTTCGGGAGTTGTTCCCATATATTATTTAGGTCTTATTAAACCTTCAGAATCCATATAATACTCTAACCGAGGTCTCATACCTCCTACGGTTATTTAACGCTTATTTAGGGTTTCCCGCTTTTTTAGCGTTTCTTTATTTCTTTTGGATTTATTTATCCTTACCAATATTAATTAGGTACCCTTTAGGCCCTTAAATACATATTAGATTAATTTTAATTCCTTATATTTAAGTTGGGGTATTTCATCATGTCACGTAGATAAACAACAATTGAAGAAAAAAAAGTAAATAGAAGCTACGTACCGAGAGTGTGTGATTGTACAAAGAACTTTTGAGAAAAAAACAAAATAATACAGCAACATTCATGTGTGCCGTGAGTAGAGAAATTTACATTTAAGACCACTCACCTTTTTTTGTCATATGTCACACCCTAGTTGGTGAATAGAAAAAGAATATTAAATTTTAAAGTGTTATAACTTACAAAATATAAGTGTAAAATAAAAAATTATGCATTATTCATCATAATTCGTGTTCTTCAAAACAAGATGCATTATGGATATGTTTTGGTAAACTTAAAATTTATGTTTTTGTACTAAGTATATTACGTATTTAAAAGTGAATCTTATTCATTACCAAAATGAATCTTCTTTAATAATAATATGAAAATAATTATTATTTGCACACATAAATTTACTAAAATGTCGAAGGAATATTTAGATCTTGTTGTGAAATTTATGTAATGGTCAATATCACAAATGATGGGCAAGTGAACTCAATAGAAGTAGTAATGAAAGTGTTGTTCCACTAGGAAATTGACTATCTATCTTCCTAGCTTTGGTAATCGGTAAAGAAACAATAATTAATTTGGGGGTTTAGCCGGTGGCAAGCTTAATAGTTCGATTCAAGACAAATTATAAACTAAATACGGAAACTTAAATCGGTTGTTAATGGATTTGGATGGAATGCACCCTAGGATGGTTATTGTCACCTAAATTCGCCCCAACTTCATTTGCAAACCTATTTCACTCAAGTTGTCTATTTGGACTAGTATAAACCTTCCAAATCATGGAAGAGTCAAATCTTATCTAACTACTTCCAACCCTCAAATCAAGTAGAGTTTAAATCACTAGATAACATTAATTGCAAGTCCGCATTAATAGCCCCAAATTTCACCACTAATAATCAGAAAGTAAAATCTAGGGTTTCTCTCTCTCTTTTGGTCACAATCACAAACTCAAAATCATGTGTTGTTGGAGACTTCCATAAATGCCATAAATGATCTAGTCATGACATTAAATAAGCAAGAGAGAGAAAACAACCATAATAAATGAAATGTAGGTTGATAAGCTAGTTGAGGGATTTAGTTCAAATCCCCATCCCAAAGTGCAAAATGAAACTACTCAAACATGGAGGTAAGTAAAAGGGAGAGAGAGAGATAGAAGAAGCCTTTGTTGAAGGTGGTTGAGCTTGGAGAAGGTAAGCTCTTCTTCAGCCTTTGTTGAAGGTGGTTAAGCTTGGAGAAGGTAAGCTCTTCTTCTTCTTCTTTCTTCTTCTCTTCTTCTTCTCTCTCTCTCTCTCTCTCTCGCTCTCTCCTAGCTTGAGTGTTTTAGTGTGTGGAAAGATAAGTTATGGATCCCCCCAAAAACAGCTTTTAAAACCTTAGTTCTGGGCAAAATTCCCATCCCGACCGACCAACCCACCCTGGGTCAGTCCCGTGGGTCGGTCGGCCTCTGAGGCACGTGCGCATTTTAAGTGTCAACCGACCCACCCTAGGTCGGTCCGGTGGGTCGGTCGATTCCAGTAGCTCCCAGACGAGTTGGACCGACCCACCCAGGGTCGGTCCGACAGGGTCTGTCGGCTCTAGTGAATTTGCTCTAACTTGCGCTGGCTTAGAATCTTCGTTGTGGCTCGGAATTGCTCCCCGTTTGTGGCGTTGGAAAGTTGAGGGATGAGGAATCTGTTGATGCATTCACTAGCTCAAAAAGAACCCAAAAGTATGCTCAAAATGAGATTTACCTATCAAGAGATCAAACTCTATAAGTTCACTATTTATCATAAAAATACTCTATTAAGTGGTGAAATAGGTTATGCACCAAGTAAAATGAAGGTGAATAAACACCTTAAAATAGCATTATTTCACCACTTTTCAACTCCCCCACACTATCTATTTGCTTGTCCTCAAGCAAAATTAGCTAGGAACCCACAAAAAGAAGGAACAGTTAATGCAAGCAAGTGTTTAGATGAATTCTTGAATTCAAGTGAGCAAAATTTGTGAAAAATTTCAAGAGGAGTGCAACCAACCTTCACACGGTGACATGGGTGTACTTAGGGCAAATAAAAATATTGAGTTTCGGGTATGATCTAGAGTGCTTCCAAGTTCTTACAAATTATGGAACTTGAAGAACTTTTACCACGGCCAACTTCTCTCAAGAATGGGCATTGAGGAAAAACAAAAGGAAAATAGAGATTTACATTTGATTCACTTTTGCAACAAGAGATGAGGAAAATAATTTGGCATTTTCCTTGCTTTAATGAACACTCAACTCTCATTTGTTGGTTACCTACGGCGTCTCTCAAGTTCCTTTTAAAAAAATTTCACAAGGAAGCACCCTTTAGCAATCCCTAGATGAGAAGATAGAAAGAACCCCTATGTAACACCCTTACTCCTAATCACATAATAATCGGCATAGCGTAGCTTAATTAAAGATGGATCACAGCAGAATTTAGATCTATCTACTAATCTGGGTGTCACACGCCATTACTCACCCATATGAGTAACGAAGCAATACTTATCACAATACTAGAATCGATAACCGCTATGATGAACCGAGATATTCTGCTACTAACCTACACATACTAAATCCATAATTGAAAACGTAGAACACTGAGCATCTAAAACATTCCTGACACTTACAACATCGGAAGATATAATACAACCTGAGATTAAAGAGTGCAGACATTAAAAAGACGACGTAGGCTACCCAGATAGGTTCCGCACTCAGACGGCGTCATAGTTGATCAAGTCTTGTATTGTGATGCCATAAAGGCTCAACAAACTATGTATGCTAAATGTGATCCTAGACCCTTTCGGCCACTTAGGTTGATTAATCATCTTGCTTAACATGAGATTCGTTTCATGATGTTCCGTTTTCATGCTTATAAAATACTGTAAATGCGGAATTAAACACATAACAGACACTTAATTATTCACACAACAATTTACAATAGTTACATCATTAGCAAGATATCAACCAATGTAGTTAGTAAGGATCACAAGTTAGTTGAAACTGAATTAGTCTCACTTATTCCATTTCCATCATACAAAGTCCCACTTCCAACAACCTCACATAATCATACGGTGTCATATTAAGGACAATTTCCTGTTTAGCCTCACACATTTACAATTTGGACGTAGTCCTATGCCATGCTACTAGTGGGTAGGTGGACTCAGTTATCTACAGTGGTAGATGTCCATTCGGCCGAAGCCATGGTGCCAACAGTAGCACACTCCGACTAACGATCGTATCCGGCTCGTTAGATAAACAAGAGTAGACTTAACCGGGTGTTATACTCTAGTGATCACTATGCACAACCTGCTGGAACGCATGCAGCCCAGGATTTACTAAACAATGTATCATTAAATTATCACACTCTCATTTGTTAGTGTATTTAATTAATCTCCTGGAGACTTAATCTCGTTATTGGAGAACACATTCATCGGATGCCCATAGGGTATTACATATGTATACCTAGAAGCCTGCTAGGTGATGTTTACAGGTTGAGTCATCGCTTTAGAGACGGTTAATACCGGGTCTCTAAACTAAGTTCCTCACTTAGTGCTTTAGGAGTAGTTTACTCTCACAAGATAGTATTCGGAGTCTCTCCTAACAGTTCATAAGGTGATAATCGGTATCACATGTCCAAATGAATTACGCGTACCATTAGTAAACACTTTGACTGTTGATTCATATAACACATACAGTACATGCATACAATAATTTTGCTTAACATGCAAGCACACAGTAACGTCTGGAACCCAAGGAAACCCTTAGAGTCAGGCCACACATTCACATACCGTATACCGAAGTACAATGCTAGTGTGACGAGTTCACGCTTATCCTCTATCTCCTTCGTAGCTCGAACCCTGCAACCCGATTACTAGAATACATATCTCTAATATTAGTATCCATGTTTTGGATCTAAATAATCATCGCATAATAGTTCTTAACCCGTGTCCCGTAAGTAACCCCTTAACCGGTTATTCGTTTGACTCGAGTTGCAAGAAAACTTGGGCTTAGGTTCAAACAGCTTCATAGTTCTAGGAGTATGGTGTATAATGTCGTAATAATATTTATCACTTAAGGATTCAATTCTTAGCAACCTCGTCGCTTGTTAGGGTTATGAAATACCCCAAACTTAATTAGGGTGATTAAATACTATAATACGATATTGACGGCCTATTAGTGCCTAATTAATTTTGGTAAAAAGAATAAATCCAAAAGAAACAAGAAAAAACGCTTAAAAAGCGAAAAACGCTAAATTGAGCGTTAAGTGACCCTAGGAGGGATACAACCTTGAAAAGGGTATTGGATGGATTTAAAGGCTTAATAAGGCCTAAATAATATATGGGAACAATTCCCAAAGAAAACGGATCCAAATAATGTGTTAAAACGCTAATAAAGCTTTAGCGAACGTTTTTCGAGAAAACCCGAAAACGTGACTTTAAGTGGTCAAATGAACCTGTAAAAATTATAGTTCATTAAATAACTATAAATAAACATTAATGGAAGCTTAAGAGCCAATAAAATTAAAGAAACGAGAAAATTCCGGAAAACGGGCCCGGTTAGTGAATAGTGCTAAAACCGGGTAAATTAACGAGCGTTTTCTGTAAAAGAAGAAAAACGCTCCAGCTTGCATATATAAATGTGGGCCGGTTTTTAATATGTGAGTAAGCCCACTCACACACACACACTAAGCTAGAAATAAAGAAAGAAAAAAAGAAAGAAAGAAGGAAAAAGGTAAAAAGCACTTTACCTCCTCTTCTCCTCTCATTTCTCCTTTTCCCTTTTCTCTTTCTTCTTCTCCTCCTCCCAGCGATTTTGCTCCCCTATCTCTGGTTAGGGATGATTTTTGAGCTCTCCACCCACATCCATGGCTTCTCCACCTTCTCTCCCATGCTCTAGCTTCATTAAAGCTCCAATCACAAAAATAAATACATATTTTCTTCTTCTCCTCTTCAAGCTCTACACTTCCTCTTTTTAGAATTTCAATGGAGGAAGTTGACCTCCATGGGTTTTGCCCATTTGAAGAGAAAGTGGCATCAAATTGAAGCTTGGAGTCTCCTTTTTCTCCTAAGGTAAAAATCTCCAAGAGAAACTCATTCTTTCTCCACTACCTAGGCTGGCCGATTTTGCTCTCTCTCTCTCTCTCATACCTTGTTTTTCCTCTGTTTTTGAGCTTCATTTCAACCCTCCAATGGTGGTGGAACCATCTTCTTGATTCAAGGTTAAAAACCCTCATAAAGCTCCAAAGGTAAAAACCTAGCCTTGTGTTCTAACCGCTTAATTTGAATTAGATTTTTTCTAAGGGTTAGAAGTTTAATTAAATTCATTTTTGTGCCTCTTGAATGTTGGGAATGAAGTTTGGAAACTCCATTGCGCTTTTGACCGAAATTGAGGAGAGAGAGAGGAGAAGATTTGAAATGGGAACATATGAGAATTTAAGGTAAGAAAACTACCTTAACTACTACCTTATTGTTTCAGTCCATAGCTGTTGTAGGCGTGGTGGTTTGGAAGTCTCACTTTCTTGTTTGATTGTCTCTTGGCAAATACTATATGTGCAAGATCGTTGTTGTTGTAGATGGAAGCCTTTCCTAAGGGTTCACACCATTACCACATTGGTGGTCTTTGGTTAATGAGAGGTATCTTCCCCAAGTTTCCCGTAGTGTCCAAGTGTGGACTAGGCCATTGTTGGCATTATTGCGATTCTTGTGCCTCTGTGCTACCGCTGCTACAGAAGGTATGAAGGTAATTAAAAGCTTGTCAACTGTATACTAAACTGATGCTCTAGTGACAGTGACACTGAGTTGACCATTACTACAAGCCACTCAGGATGTGGGTTTGAATTGATAGTCCAGTTGTTGATTTCTTTGTCGTATGAGACGATATCTCTTGCGAGTCTTGTTATCAATTGGTGTGGGTTATGCAACCGTTAAGGTTTGTACAACCTAGTTGGGTTGTGGCTTTGAGCCCTATTGCTGCAAGCTATGGTCTTTGCAAGCTGCTCATACACATTTCCACCCCTCCTATACCCCATAGTTTGGAGGTATTACTAGCCCCATGGCAAGTCGTGACATCACGCTTCCGTTCATAGGAGACCCTTTTGGCAATTTGGTGCTAATCAGTGCCTTCTTGTAGTTTAGGGTATTTCCTGTTAAGTGAAATCCCTTCGGTGTCTTAACCGAATATTTGTTCTAGCTTCCGTGCTCTTATCAAGACACTTGTTCAACTGTTGTTATCTCAGACACCCTTCAAGGATTGCTCCTGGGTGCCATTGGATCACGCCGTTACATCCGGCTGATGTTTATGACATGTGTTCCTATATACCGTCTTATGGTGTTGTATTAAGCTATTCCCTTTAGATTTATAACGTCTCCCGTCGTTGGGTAGACCGTTTATACTTGCTCCTAGCGCTTGAGACTAGGTTTAATATTCCCTTCAATGATGGATTTTACTTCATGGTAATCTCGTGATTGCTCTTGGAGTTCTATCCCATTTGTCGAGCATTATAGTGTTCATGTTTAGGCAGTGGCCTTACTGTGTTAGGCGGGGTATACTTTCCAGCGGTCATATATTTGCTTGATGTCTTTGAGACATATCCATTGTCCATACCGACTAGTCTGTGCTCTCTGCACTTCCTAGTCCTTACTCCTTATCTTCAGATGGATTCTCTGAGTTCCTTTATGCTTAATTGTCTGAGGTGTCCAGTTGTTCTGGTTTGAACTTACTGATGGTCCGTAGAACGGAGTCGACTACTTCCCGTGTTTCGTACACTACCTGTATACATACGTGGGGTACCATGTTGATACGTTGCCACTTACCCAACTATATGTCAGGCCCGCAAGCTCCTTCGGAGTGCAGTTGTCCCACATCCCGTAATTGGGTACACTCGTAGTGTTCGTCACACGCCTAGGTGAAGTATTCTATTGTCAACTCCTCTTGTATCATTCCATGATACTCACCGTAATTCTGTTGATTTGGTTTAAAATCCAAGTTTTTAAAAGAAGTTGTGGTTTTGGAAGTAGGATTCGGGTTTGAAAACAATGGTTCAGTGTCAAGAGAAATCTCCCATGGCACAGCCATGCTTAAGGTCTTGACCAAGTCTAGCTTCATGCTGACTGGTATGAGGTTAAAGTAATGGTCAGGCCGTCGGGCCTTTCCAAGGTTCCATACTTCTAGTTGTTAGGATGTGTGATCCTGTAGTTGTTTCATTACGGTCACCGTACATTACTATGTACTTGTGACATGTTAGTATTCCTTTACATATTCATATTCTTGCTGCACTTGCCGTGGCAAGTGCGTGGTACTGGTGGTTTTTGTGTAATCCTATACCGATCACGGTATGGTTCCCACTCGCATTTGATAGTCTCATAGACTCTTCCCTTGATCTTGTTGATCATTTACTTAGGGTTAACTACTCTGCTGAGTAACTTCTCAGTGAGTTCGACATGGCTGTCATTGATCAGGGTACTTCTCCAATCCTTGGAGATTCCCCTTTGACTTAGTTATGTTGTTCCTCGTCGCTTGTTCCCACACGCTTGTTGTGGTTGCTGAGCCTGATTTGGTTTAGGCACTATGGTTGCAGTTACATCAGATTATACCTTGTGAATTTTTCTTGTAGCTGTCTGAGCGATGTTGGCCAGGTTTGTAACCCTTTTGGTGTTGTAGTTTTGGAGTCAGTCACTCCCGACTATGTCCTTAGCCAGCTAGCTCACCGTTGGTGGTGTTGCTTGGCTACTACTGTTGTCCCGTAGACTTGTGTCTCGGGTTTCATTACTGTTCCTGTTTCCATTTTGTTGCACGGTTAGTGCTTCTTTTCTGTTGCTGGTTGTTTAGCTAGGTTCTGCGACTGCTAAGCATGTCGCCCCATGCTGTTGCAAGTTATAGCCTTTGTAGTTGGAGTGTTTATACTACCGCTATTGAGTGCGGCTATTGTTGTTCAACCGGGATCCACTTCCGGGTCTTCTATACTTGGAATCTACCATACGTCGGTTCTTGTTTACTGTGTGATTGCTTCACAACTGCCAGATCGGGTGGGTTTTCCCCGAGTATGAGAAGGCTTTTCTTCTCTCTGGCGTCCTTTCCCAAGTTATACAGTGGGGTTTGCGGCGGGCGGGACTGGTATTGTAGGTATCCGGTACTCACCGGTAGTTCCAAACTAGCATATCTCTAATGCTAACACTCAGCCCTTAGCCCTAAGCTTCTAATTCCTAACTCGGTATTTCCTAAACTCGGTATCTCCAGTCATCAGAGCGATACTTCGCTCTGATACCACTTTTTGTAACACCCCTACTATTAATTCAATCATTACCGTCCAATCTCGTCGTGCTTCCCGAGTCACGCAGCGGATACATACTTACATACATCGGGTGATACAATGCCGTTAGTCACCCACGTGACTAACAAGGCTACTACTTCTACATACAGCATCGGTCTGATGGACCGGAATATCCGAGTACTACTTAATACAATACATACTCTCATTACGTACTGATTACTACAATACTCCATTCGATACATTACTCCATTCAATACCGTACTCCATTCAATACAATACTTCACAACTCCGTACAAGATAATACACTACGCATACTGAGTTTACTAGGTTCCAAAATCAATACAGTACTTCTCCCAAATTCATACACACTTACTAGGATTCAATCTGCTACCCATTCCTCACAAACTAGATACTTCTAATTACAAGGCGCGCCACCGGTCTCTTACCTTGACCGTATTCGCTCCGGGTACCTGCACACTAAAAATGGTCCCCCGGGGGGTCAGCTTACGCTGAATATGATAACCGCATACCCCGCGTACTAGCGAGGGTACGCCGACCATTTGGTCGAATACATGCAATTCATTTTGCAATACATACATTCATACATACATACATACATGCTTTCATTCACGATACTACAATACTGCACAAGATATACATACATACGTACAGTACCATACATGCTTGGAGGACAATACGAGTCAACCAATACTTACTTACCATCTTCCAGAATACACATACACAGCACATACTCAATACGCAATACGGAGATACAATTCTCCAATACATACAAAGGTCCAGTTAGCTTTACTGCACACCGGGTTAATCGGGTGTTCGGTACTCTTTTACTTCCGGTCAATGACTTACAATAGTCAAGACCAATACACATACAATACTTACTTCTTACATACTTTACTTCCAGTTAAGTCGGTATGACCTCCGGGCAGGGATTACTACATCCCACCACCGGGCTTTAAGGTGGCCCACTAATCCAGGATGCTACCCATTCAAGGGAATTGGTCCATGGAAAAGATTACAGCCAGGATTCGGATCCAACCTCTTGTGTTTCCTTATCCTCACGCGTGGCCGAAACTATATCGGACTTCTACTCATTCCATTTACTCATTACCCAAGTTAGGAGTTAGAATGTTAGGAATTAGTAGAAGTCAATACTTCATTTCCATACATACGTACAATACTCAAGTACACAATACTTACACATACTTCTCAATTCCATTCATTCATTTCATGAATTATACAAACTAATTGTTCAAGAAGATACAACAAGAACAAATAGTTCAGACACAGTTAAGTGCAATATAAATCCGATTCGTGCATTTATCTTATTGGTGATCACATAAGCACACAAATCGGGGTAACCAGGTTAGGATACAGAGCATGAAGAAATCATACCGTTCACCGTTGTACTTGTATCCAACTTTCCTCCGGTGTACACAATCCAAGTCCTATAACATACATGTGATCGAGTGGTTAATTCCCTATGGGTAACCCAACACGTTTCATCCTTTATGTTTCCCAATGTACCATTACTAGTTCCTTAGATTTCATACTTAATTCCAAAAACATTTACTTTACATCATTTCCTAAGCTCATTTTCTTAGGTTCTTATGTGTATATTATTTTCTCCTTACCATCATTATTCTCCCTATGGTTTACTGCTTAAGCCCCAAAAAAAAAAATTTTTTTTTTTGACCGGACCTCCCCTGTGGGGCGGTCCCTAGGGGCGGTCCGAGACAGAAGCCATTTACGCTGCGAGATTCCAGTACTGGACCTCCCCACAGGGGCGGTCCGAGACAGAAACCAATTTTTTTTTTTTATCTTCTCTGCACTGGACCTCCCCTGTGGGGCGGTCCCTAGGGGCGGTCCGTGACAGAAACGAATCCGTCCAGCTGAATTCGACTATGGACCTCCCCACAGGGGCGGTCCATAGGGGCGGTCCACAACAGACCCTGTTTTTAAAAGTGTTTTTCTACACATTCTGAACTCCAAATTCACCCCAATTTTTTTCCACTTATTCCACAATCTTTCCACATGTTTCCTACATGTTTAAACACCTTAAAACATGCATTAAACCTCTCCAAATCATTGGTTAAACTCTTACTCCAATTCTTGCTCAAATTCACAAACATCAATTCTTACATTTTGCACTTTGCACACTAAAGCACTTCTAACTTTCTCTTGCTAGTTTCCTACCTCCTACCAACTCACTTAATAACCATTCCGAATCCTTTATAACCATTTGCAATAACTATACACAAGTTCTTCATTCATTTCCAAGGTTATGCACACCAACTTTCTTCCTAAAATTCAAGGTACTCATACACTGTTTTGCTACAGATTTTTGTTCCCACTTCTACCATTCAATACTCCCTCTATCAATACCATTCCTAGCATTCTAATTGCATTACCTCCCACTCAAGTTCTCCCCTTTATCTAGCTCCATTCAAAATCTGTTACAACATGATTAATCACTCACAACTTCTACCAAAACACACCTAGTTATTGTCTAGGTTGTTCCCTCTCCTTACACATCTAAGTCCTCTAATTCCCATACAAATTTGGGCAGAGGTTCCCCTAAAATTCTCACTTTGCCCACATACCATTTCAGCTAAAAATTCATTCCCAATCTCCATCGATTAACACATCATTAATCACACTACAACACACAAATTTTCCTGCACATATACATACATTACCCATGGTTTTCCCAAGCTTTTAAAACATCATTTACAAGCTTCAAAACTGTTACATTATCATCCCTCATATACTACAACATACTTACTACTCATTACTCAAATACATTACTCATTCTACTTCTCGAAAACTGTTACATTACACAATGCAAAACAAGTTCAAGGTAAGAGACTTTACCTTGTTCTTTCTAGTTTTCTTTCTTTCCTTCCTTCTCTTCCTTTATCCTTTCTTTCCTCTTGTTCTCGGTCTCAAATGGAGTTCACACACCCATGCTACAGCCCATACATTCCACCATTCAATACAAAAACTAACCCTTAACCATTCTTCAAAGTTTAAGGCGCATTTTAGGGTTTAGGAATATATATTACCTTGCAAGGGTGTAAGTGAGACTTGGAACAGCACTAGAGCAATATTTCTCACCCTCCAAGAATGCCAAAATCGGCTGGAATACAAGGCACCAAACAAGGGTTTAGTTTGAATTTTCGTTTTGCCCACAAGGGCTTGAAAAAGGTAAGTTTTCAAGAATTTTTACCAAAAATGACAAGAAGAAGAAGGTGGTTCTAGTGGTAGTCTTGAAGCTCCAAATGCTCCATACCCATGGAGATGAAAGTGCTCCTTTTCGAATTTTGAAAAGAGAGGAATGCTCTCCTTGATGAGAGGAAGACAATGGTGTAGTTTTTATAATTTTTGGAAGAGATTCAAGGGAGTAACAAGAGGAGAGAATGTAGACTTGTGTGGGTTCTCTCAAACTTCCATTGCTGTCGCTGGGAAGAAGGAGAAGAAAGAAATAGAGAGGAGAAGGGGAGTTCTACGTGAGTGAAGAGAATGTGAGGGGAATAGGAGAGAGAATAGGTGAGTGGGGTAGTAAAGTAGTATAGTTACTTTTTGCTTTTTATTTATTTTGTTGTTTTGTAATAAGAAAGAGAGTGTGTGAGAGTGTGAGAGGGGGGAGCCCAAATCGGACACACACAGCACACACATACCACCTTTACTTTTTATTTTCAAAGTGGACACATAAGTTTTGGTTATTTATGTTTCTACCCCACAACTTCACGTTTTTGACAGTTTTTATTTATTTTCTCGTTTTATTGATTTTATTGGTTCTAAAGCTTCACTAATATTTATTAATGACTATTTAGTTGACCAAAATTGTTACGAGTCTATTTGACCTGCTTAAAGACGCGTTTTCCCGGTTACCTCGAAAAACGCGCTTTAATGTTCATTAGTGTTTTTAATCCATTTTAAGGATCCGTTTTCTTCGGGATTTGCTCCCTACTATTTATTTAGACTTAATTAAGCCTTTAGAATCCTTATAATACCTAACCGAGGTTTCATACCTCCTATGGTCATTTAACGCTTATTTAGCGTTTTTCGCTTTTTAAGCGTTCTTTATTTCTTTGGATTTATTTTTCCTCACCAATATTTCTTAATCATTACTAGGCTCTTAAATACCTATTAGGATAATTAAATCGCCATATTTAAGGTCGGGGTATTTCAATCTACCCCCCTTAAGAACTTTGTCCTCAAAGTTGTTCGAGGTTATAGGTTTACAATGCTTACTCATCCTTACATGTCTAATACCAAAAGTCACACATTCTTCCTCCTTACAGTTCCCAAATCCACTACTCGCAGTCTCTACATTCCATACCCTACAAATGTACTATAATTACTCCAATCCACACTACTACTAACCATCCGGTTCCTCATTACCAAATTTACATACGTACAGTGCAAAGCTATCCCCAAAGCAATGCAATACACATTACAATCCCGCAGGCACTCAGGTCATCTCGACACAGGACTCCTCTATGTCCTGCTGCCCTTGGAATAATACCATATGCTACACTACTATCTTCTCCGGTACTCACTTCTAACACATCTCATTCCCATACTAAAAGAAATTCTTCCACCACTATCAATTAAAAATTTCTAAACATACAACTCCATATTCCAATTTATGCTCATTACTTCTATCCTATGTAAGATTCTTGTGACCACTTGAGGGGAGCTTCAAGAATCATTCGACCCTGATGTGATCAGCATCAGTGTTGAACTATCTTTCCACCCCAATTTGTGTTCGGTTTCCCTTGATCTGATCAGGATCAAGTTCGACTTCCCACGTCAGTTTCAACAAACAAATAGTTAGTTGTTTTCATTTTCTATCTTTTTACTCTTCTAGTCGTGATACGAATTCGTACATCTCCAAAGGATGGAATCAATCCATCAATTGTCCTCGCTCTACTTCCCAAATGCTTTACTCCGTGGTTCAATACTTAAATGCTCATTTCATCAACCTTCATTACTTCCATCCATTACTCTCCATCATTTCAATTATTCTGACTAGGGAATACAATACTTATGAAGTTTAGCTATCCTCAATTACTACCAATAACATACTTACGAATATACCACTCATGGGCTACGTTCCTCTGCTACTCACAATCAGTCCTACTATTCTTTTTTTCAAGGTTACAATACTTGTGGAGCTCCGTCCACTACTCATTCTCAATTGTATTAAAACGATCACCTAGGGAGTTCAATTTCCTCTAGGTTCTACATCAGTTTTATATCGACTCTTGCATTGTAGTGCCATGTCTAACTTCAAATAGACACCCCTACAGGGATTATCATTTCCCCAAGAGTTACTCTACTCCACTTTACTAATACTTTTACACTGGGGTTACCAGATGGGTATATTCATCCTATGGTATTCGCATCTCTCGTGCCTAATTACCACAGTTACAATATGAATGAATACGTATGTTTATTTAACATAAGTACCAATCATTAAATCCATTCTTCATTGTGCTATGCACATTATAGTTTTATGTGTTTTATTTATAAAACTTGCATTAAGCGATTTCCGCTCTACCCCCCTTAAAAGGGATACGCCCACGTAATCTACCATATGTTACTATTAAACATTGGTTTACTCGATTTGGGCAATCTGAAGCGTTTAGCTTCATTACAATATACTATACAATATGCTCTGGTCAAAGGGTCTTAACCGTGCCAATGGTTTAGTCTTTGCACCGAGGATTCGTACACGAGTTTATTTAACTCCTAATTAATTCAGTTCTAGCCTATTAGGCTTCAAGGCATTAATAGCCATTCTTTCGTACTTACTAGGTGTATTACATTTCTTAGTTAGGGCCCACTAGCTTCTGCTGCGCGACCCTGATAACTTGGGTTACTCACCCTTCATGTTATCCTTAATGTGCTATACATCACCTTTTATCCGTCTATTATGGGAATAAGGTTTACTAAACAATTGCGGTATTCTTTCCCCGTGTTTGAACTATAATTAGTTTTAGATTGTAACCAGCTCTCTGGTAATCTACTGCACATGCTATTCGTGCTTCCACGATTATTCACTAGGTTCCTCCGACTTATTGTCGGGCGAGGTTAAGTCACTACTTAGTTGTAGTGCTTCCTCTGGTGTCATAGTTTCTGAATCACACCAGTTCTTCTGGTTCAGTACAAGTGTTCTTACTTGTATGACCTTGCATTTCTATGCGTCGGTCCAAGTGACTTTGTTACGTCTCCTTTCACCTTTTATTCCAATGGAATTCACATCTTGTGATTGTTAGTGGGTTTACACTCTTCGTGCTTCTTTGGCCTTAGGCCGCACGGTTTGTTGCTAAGCTTGCTTAACTGGCTTATGCCATGTTCATTGGTGAAAAGAAGGGTCTACTACGATTTACATTTTCCATATCCCTATCCATCCCATTAGATCATTAGCTGCACAAGTGCAATACCAAAACACTCAGTCATACAGAGTGCAGAGGCGTAAACGCTTGACAGTAAGTCACTTATGTGATGAAAGAATATTTTGCTTGTCATCTTACTACTCCGTATCATTGTCCAACTACTTCCTCATAGCGGTCGCTTGTTGCGCACCTTATTCTTACTCATTATACAACATTGTTTTTACTGTTTCTGTTACTATGGTAGTTCCTCTTCACTTATTGCCATTGTCGTTGGCACCATTTCCTTATGGTGTAATACACTAGGAGGTTCCTAGTTCATATGTATGGTGATTGTCGTACCATACCGCAATGGTATCATCTTCCCCATGCGGAGATGTTTCATTCCAATCTAGGTTTCATGTGTAGGTTAGTTTACCTCACATTCTATCATCATTTAAGATACAATTTACCAAGTATCTTGGTTGATAATGGATGAAGTAATTTATCAGGTTACAAGCTCTCTTGGGCGTTGGTCATTCATGGTGTGCAATGTGCACTCACATTGATTGTTTTTGACAATTACTGTCCTCCCAAAGCTGAGCATTGGTTATAGGCTCTAGCTGTGCAGTATTACTTTGGTATGTACATCACCGGGACGTCCCAGAAACTTCAAGGGTTTCTGTCCCGTTCTATCATTGGTAAATGAAGTTCTGGTTGAGAGGCTTGTTGCCACTCATAGGTCTCATGACAAGATTTACTAAGTGGTGTTTACACAATGGTTGATCACGTATGCGGGTGCATATGGAGTATACTTACTCCTTCGAGCTTCGATGCTCTTAAGCGATGTGCTTCTTCAGTCCATAGCCTCTTGTAGGCGTGGTGGTTTGGAAGTCTCACTTTCTTGTTTGATTGTCTTGGCAAATACTATATGTGCAAGATCGTTGTTGTTGTAGATGGAAGCCTTTCCTAAGGGTTCACACCATTACCACATTGGTGGTCTTTGGTTAATGAGAGGTATCTTCCCCAAGTTTCCCGTAGTGTCCAAGTGTGGACTAGGCCATTGTTGGCATTATTGCGATTCTTGTGCCTCTGTGCTACCGCTGCTACAGAAGGTATGAAGGTAATTAAAAGCTTGTCAACTGTATACTAGACTGATGCTCTAGTGACAGTGACATGAGTTGACCATTACTACAAGCCACTCAGGATGTTGGGTTTGAATTGATAGTCCAGTTGTTGATTTCTTTGTCGTATGAGACGATATCTCTTGCGAGTCTTGTTATCAATTGGTGTGGGTTATGCAACCGTTAAGGTTTGTACAACCTAGTTGGTTGTGGCCTTTGAGCCCTATTGCTGCAAGCTATGGTCTTTGCAAGCTGCTCATACACATTTCCACCCCTCCTATACCCCATAGTTTGGAGGTATTACTGGCCCCATGGCAAGTCGTGACATCACGCTTCCGTTCATAGGAGACCCTTTTGGCAATCTGGTGCTAATCAGTGCCTTCTTGTAGTTTAGGGTATTTCCTGTTAAGTGAAATCCCTTCGGTGTCTTAACCGAATATTTGTTCTAGCTTCCGTGCTCTTATCAAGACACTTGTTCAACTGCTGTTATCTCAGACACCCTTCAAGGATTGCTCCTGGGTGCCATTGGATCACGCCGTTACATCCGGCTGATGTTATGACATGTGTTGTCCTATATACCGTCTTATGGTGTTGTATTAAGCTTCCCTTTAGATTTATAACGTCTCCCGTCGTTGGGTAGACCGTTTTATACTTGCTCTAGCGCTTGAGACTAGGTTTAATATTCCCTTCAATGATGGATTTTACTTCATGGTAATCTCGTGATTGCTCTTGGAGTTCTATCCCATTTGTCGAGCATTATAGTGTTCATGTTTAGGCAGTGGCCTTACTGTGTTAGGCGGGGTATACTTTCCAGCGGTCATATATTTGCTTGATGTCTTTGAGACATATCCATTGTCCATACCGACTAGTCTGTGCTCTCTGCACTTCCTAGTCCTTACTCCTTATCTTCAGATGGATTCTCTGAGTTCCTTTATGCTTAATTGTCTGAGGTGTCCAGTTGTTCTGGTTTGAACTTACTGATGGTCCGTAGAACGGAGTCGACTACTTCCCGTTTTCGTACACTACCTGTATACATACGGGGGTACCATGTTGATACGTTGCCACTTACCCAACTATATGTCAGGCCCGCAAGCTCCTTCGGAGTGCAGTTGTCCCACATCCCGTAATTGGGTACACTCGTAGTGTTCGTCACACGCCTAGGTGAAGTATTCTATTGTCAACTCCTCTTGTATCATTCCATGATACTCACCGTAATTCTGTTGATTTGGTTTAAAATCCAAGGTTTTTAAAAGAAGTTGTGGTTTTGGAAGTAGGATTCGGGTTTGAAAACAATGGTTCAGTGTCAAGAGAAATCTCCCATGGCACAGCCATGCTTAAGGTCTTGACCAAGTCTAGCTTCATGCTGACTGGTATGAGGTTAAAGTAATGGTCAGGCCGTCGGGCCTTTCCAAGGTTCCATACTTCTAGTTGTTAGGATGTGTGATCCTGTAGTTGTTTCATTACGGTCACCGTACATTACTATGTACTTGTGACATGTTAGTATTCCTTTACATATTCATATTCTTGCTGCACTTGCCGTGGCAAGTGCGTGGTACTGGTGGTTTTTGTGTAATCCTATACCGATCACGGTATGGTTCCCACTCGCATTTGATAGTCTCATAGACTCTTCCCTTGATCTTGTTGATCATTTACTTAGGTTAACTACTCTGCTGAGTAACTTCTCAGTGAGTTCGACATGGCTGTCATTGATCAGGGTACTTCTCCAATCCTTGGAGATTCCCCTTTGACTTAGTTATGTTGTTCCTCGTCGCTGTTCCCACACGCTTGTTGTGGTTGCTGAGCCTGATTGGTTTAGGCACTATGTTGCAGTTACATCAGATTATACCTTGTGAATTTTTCTTGTAGCTGTCTGAGCGATGTTGGCCAGGTTTGTAACCCTTTTGGTGTTGTAGTTTTGGAGTCAGTCACTCCCGACTATGTCCTTAGCCAGCTAGCTCACCGTTGGTGGTGTTGCTTGGCTACTACTGTTGTCCCGTAGACTTGTGTCTCGGGTTTCATTACTGTTCCTGTTTCCATTTGTTGCACGGTTAGTGCTTCTTTTCCTGTTGCTGGTTGTTTAGCTAGGTTCTGCGACTGCTAAGCATGTCGCCCCATGCTGTTGCAAGTTATAGCCTCCTTGTAGTTGGAGTGTTTATACTACCGCTATTGAGTGCGGCTATTGTTGTTCAACCGGGATCCACTTCCGGGTCTTCCATTACTTGGAATCTACCATACGTCGGTTTGTTTACTGTGTGATTGCTTCACAACTGCCAGATCGGGTTTTCCCCGAGTATGAGAAGGCTTTTCTTCTCTCTGGCGTCCTTTCCAAAGTTATACAGTGGGGTTTGCGGCGGGCGGGACTGGTATTGTAGGTATCGGTACTCACCGGTAGTTCCTAACTAGCATATCTCTAATGCTAACACTCAGCCCTTAGCCCTAAGCTTCTAATTCCTAACTCGGTATTTCCTAAACTCGGTATCTCCAGTCATCAGAGCGATACTTCGCTCTGATACCACTTTTTGTAACACCCCTACTATTAATTCAATCATTACCGTCCAATCTCCTCGTGCTTCCCGAGTCACGCAGCGGATACATACTTACATACATCGGGTGATACAATGCCGTTAGTCACCACGTGACTAACAAGGCTACTACTTCTACATACAGCATCGGTCTGATGGACCGGAATATCCGAGTACTACTTAATACAATACATACTCTCATTACGTACTGATTACTACAATACTCCATTCGATACATTACTCCATTCAATACCGTACTCCATTCAATACAATACTTCACAACTCCGTACAAGATAATACACTACGCATACCGAGTTTACTAGGTTCCAAATCAATACAGTACTTCTCCCAAATTCATACACACACTAGGATTCAATCTGCTACCCATTCCTCACAAACTAGATACTTCTAATTACAAGGCGCGCCACGGTCTCTTACCTTGACCGTATTCGCTCCGGGTACCTGCACACTAAAAATGGTCCCCCGAGGGGGTCAGCTTACGCTGAATATGATAACCGCATACCCCGCGTACTAGCGAGGGTACGCCGACCATTTGGTCGAATACATGCAATTCATTTTGCAATACATACATTCATACATACTACATACATGCTTTAATTCACGATACTACAATACGATACTACAATACTGCACAAGATATACATACATACGTACAGTACCATACATGCTTGGAGGACAATACGAGTCAACCAATACTTACTTACCATCTTCCAGAATACACATACACAGTACATACTCAATACGCAATACGGAGATACAATTCTCCAATACATACAAAGGTCCAGTTAGCTTTACTGCACACCCGGGTTAATCGGGTGTTCGGTACTCTTTTACTTCCGGTCAATGACTTACAATAGTCAAGACCAATACACATACAATACTTACTTCTTACATACTTTACTTCCAGTTAAGTCGGTATGACCTCCGGGCAGGGATTACTACATCCCACCACCGGGCTTTAAGGTGGCCCACTAATCCAGGATGCTACCCATTCAAGGGAATTGGTCCATGGAAAAGATTACAGCCAGGATTCGGATCCAACCTCTTGTGTTTCCTTATCCTCACGCGTGGCCGAAACTATATCGGACTTCTACTCATTCCATTTACTCATTACCCAAGTTAGGAGTTAGAATGTTAGGAATTAGTAGAAGTCAATACTTCATTTCCATACATACGTACAATACTCAAGTACACAATACTTACACATACTTCTCAATTCCATTCATTCATTTCATGAATTATACAAACTAATTGTTCAAGAAGATACAACAAGAACAAATAGTTCAGACACAGTTAAGTGCAATATAAATCCGATTCGTGCATTTATCTTATTGGTGATCACATAAGCACACAAATCGGGGTAACCAGGTTAGGATACAGAGCATGAAGAAATCATACCGTTCACCGTTGTACTTGTATCCAACTTTCCTCCGGTGTACACAATCCAAGTCCTATAACAAACATGTGATCGAGTGGTTAATTCCCTATGGGTAACCCAACACGTTTCATCCTTTATGTTTCCCAATGTACCATTACTAGTTCCTTAGATTTCATACTTAATTCCAAAATCATTTACTTTACATCATTTCCTAAGCTCATTTTCTTAGGTTCTTATGTGTATATTATTTTCTCCTTACCATCATTATTCTCCCTATGGTTTACTGCTTAAGCCCAAAAAAAAAATTTTTTTTTTTTGACCGGACCTCCCCTGTGGGGCGGTCCCTAGGGGCGGTCCGAGACAGAAGCCATTTACGCTGCGAGATTCCAGTACTGGACCTCCCCACAGGGGCGGTCCGTAGGGGCGGTCCGAGACAGAAACGAATTTTTTTTTTTTAATCTTCTCTGCACTGGACCTCCCCTGTGGGGCGGTCCGTCCGTGACAGAAATGAATCCGTCCAGCTGAATTCGACTATGGACCTCCCCACAGGGGCGGTCCACAACAGACCCTGTTTTTAAAAGTGTTTTTCTACGCATTCTGAACTCCAAATTCACCCCAATTTTTTTCCACTTATTCCACAATCTTTCCACATGTTTCCTACATGTTTAAACACCTTAAAACATGCATTAAACCTCTCCAAATCATTGGTTAAACTCTTACTCCAATTCTTGCTCAAATTCACAAACATCAATTCTTACATTTTGCACTTTGCACACTAAAGCACTTCTAACTTTCTCTTGCTAGTTTCCTACCTCCTACCAACTCACTTAATAACCATTCCGAATCCTTTATAACCATTTGCAATAACTATACACAAGTTCTTCATTCATTTCCAAGGTTATGCACACCAACTTTCTTCCTAAAATTCAAGGTACTCATACCCTGTTTTGCTACAGATTTTTGTTCCCACTTCTACCATTCAATACTCCCTCTATCAATACCATTCCTAGCATTCTAATTGCATTACCTCCCACTCAAGTTCTCCCCATTATCTAGCTCCATTCAAAATCTGTTACAACATGATTAATCACTCACAACTTCTACCAAAACACACCTAGTTATTGTCTAGGTTGTTCCCTCTCCTTACACATCTAAGTCCTCTAATTCCCATACAAATTTGGGCAGAGGTTCCCCTAAAATTCTCACTTTGCCCACATACCATTTCAGCTAAATATTCATTCCCAATCTCCATATCGATTCACACATCATTAATCACACTACAACACACAATTTTCCTGCACATATACATACATTACCCATGGTTTTCCCAAGCTTTAAAACATCATTTACAAGCTTCAAAACTGTTACATTATCATCCCTCATTATACTACAACATACTTACTACTCATTACTCAAATACATTACTCATTCTACTTCTCGAAAACTGTTACATTACACAATGCAAAACAAGTTCAAGGTAAGAGACTTTACCTTGTTCTTTCTAGTTTTCTTTCTTTCCTTTCCTTCTCTTCCTTTATCCTTTCTTTCCCTCTTGTTCTCGGTCTCAAATGGAGTTCACACACCCATGCTACAGCCCATACATTCCACCATTCAATACAAAAACTAACCCTTAACCATTCTTCAAAGTTTAAGGCGCATTTTAGGGTTTAGGAATATATATTACCTTGCAAGGGTGTAAGTGAGACTTGGAACAGCACTAGAGCAATATTTCTCACCCTCCAAGAATGCCAAAATCGGCTGGAATACAAGGCACCAAACAAGGGTTTAGTTTGAATTTTCGTTTTGCCCACAAGGGCTAGAAAAGGTAAGTTTTCAAGAATATTTTTACCTCAAAATGACAAGGAGAAGAAGGTGGTTCTAGTGGTAGTCTTGAAGCTCCAAATGCTCCATACCCATGGAGATGAAAGTGCTCCTTTTCGAATTTTGAAAAGAGAGGAATGCTCTCCTTGATGAGAGGAAGACAATGGTGTAGTTTTTATAATTTTTGGAAGAGATTCAAGGGAGTAACAAGAGGAGAGAATGTAGAGTTTGTGTGGGTTCTCTCAAACTTCCATTGCTGTCGCTGGGAAGAAGGAGAAGAAAGAAATAGAGAGGAGAAGGGGAGTTCTACGTGAGTGAAGAGAATGTGAGGGGAATAGGAGAGAGAATAGGTGAGTGGGGTAGTAAAGTAGTATAGTTACTTTTTTGCTTTTTATTTATTTTGTTGTTTTGTAAATAAGAAGAGAGTGTGTGAGAGTGTGAGAGGGGGGGGGGGGGGGGGAGCCCAAATCGGACACACACAGCACACACATACCACCTTTACTTTTTATTTTCAAAGTGGACACATAAGTTTTGGTTATTTGTTTCTACTACCCACACACTTCCCGTTTTTGACAGTTTTTGCTATTTTCTCGTTTTATTGATTTTATTGGTTCTAAAGCTTCACTAATATTTATTAATGACTATTTAGTTGAACAAAATTGTTACGAGTCTATTTGACCTGCTTAAAGACGCGTTTTCCCGTTACCTCGAAAAACGCGCTTTAATGTTCATTAGTGTTTTTAATCCATTTTAAGGATCCGTTTCTTCGGGATTTGCTCCCTACTATTTATTTAGACTTAATTAAGCCTTTAGAATCCTTATAATATGCTAACCGAGGTTTCATACCTCCTATGGTCATTTAACGCTTATTTAGCGTTTTTCGCTTTTTAAGCGTTTCTTTATTTCTTTTGGATTTATTTTTCCTCACCAATATTTCTTAATCATTACTAGGCTCTTAAACCTATTAGGATAATTAAATCGCCATATTTAAGGTCGGGGTATTTCACGAGACTACTGTGACACACTAACACTTCAATCTCTGCTACCTCACATAAAACAAGTGTAGTTTTCAAAATCCTTCTCCCCTGGGTGCCAAATGAGATCGAGAACCAGATCCAGTCATGGTAAATATCATTCACTGACTCCCTCAAGTAGTGTACACCATCCTCATGCATCACCCAGGGCACAGACAACCCAAGTAGTACTTAGATAACACTTTGCCCGCTCTTTTTCATGAAGAAGTTCTTCAACCAGACCTTTCCTCTCCCTCAGGTCATAAAGTGCTTGCACCAATATCATCGTGCTTATTGTCCCATCCGATTTTACCTTCACCTCAAGCATCATCCATCTTACTCTCTTCTCGGATCATGAAATCTCTAACTGCTCTTCATCCCACAAGACCACTATCCCTCATGATCTTCTTTAACTCTGGAATCCTTCCAATGGTAGGCTGCAATTTTCTTCCCTGAGAACCCTGGATTTTTGTGTTGCTGATCCACTTACTTGGGTCACCATAAGTCCTAACATTGAGATATTCAAGTCAGGTCTCCTCCTCATCTTCCGCTGCTTATCTGTAGAATTCATTCCCCTGATGATTTGGAGTCCTACCAGCATCCTTCTTCACTTGCTCTGGCACTTGATTGGGATAGAATTTGGTTGATAATATTTGCTTTTGTTAGGCTTGGGTTCGGTACATGGCACCCTAGTTGTGTTAGCAAGTCAACACACTCTGCTGCTTCAAGCTCTGGATTAATAATTTTTCCTCTTTGGCTCGGGGCTCTATACTATTTTACGCTGAAAGTGGAGTATTATGGATCAACTCCACAAATAGACCGAGACCATCTCTAACTGGAGATTTATTTTTTTATTTCACTCGCTCGTATGTCTGCCGTTGAATTGTCTTTGACTTGGTTTACGTAAAATCCAACAGTGTTATAATAGTGAATCTTATGTTTACGGCTGGATCAATGACTCACCTTTTGTTACATTCAGATCAGTAGTGAATCAATAGTGTTACAATAGTGAATTTTATAGTAGAATTTTTTACTTTTATAACGCTAGATTCATTTTAAACATAAGATTCACTTTTGTAACACTACTGATTCATTTTAGGTAAACATAAGATTCACTTTGTACTAACACATCATAATGTAAAACATAAAATTTTAAGTTTACCAAATATTTCATGATCCATCTTGTTCTGAAGAATACAATTATGATGAACAATGGTATACTCACCCAATCAGGGTGTGACACATGGCACAAAAAAGTGGGTGAGTGATGTGAATTTTACTTCTCATGAGCGCATAGGAGGTTCTCTTTTGCTACATTTTTTTCCCCAAATTTCCTTATAATGCTACTGTACCAGTAACATCATGACATATGGCAGTGGTGTCACCCTCAAATATGGGCAAGCGCACGACTCTAATTCACGAAGAATTAAGGTTATTCTTAACAATATATATACACAAACGGAGCCAAAAATTAAAGTTGAGGGGGGGGGGGGAGGATAAAATTATAAAAAAGGGAAAATTACATCGCCCACCCATGACATTTGGCGAAATTACACAGCCCACCCCCGAGGTTTCAAAAATTACTTTGTCCACCCATGTGGTTTCCACAATTTTACATCCAGCAACTTTTCTTATATTTGATCAACTTAAAAGATGGTTAAATGATATTCAAATTTGATGAAACTTTACATGGACGATATTAAAGTGTTATATTTTGGTAAAACGTGAAATCCAACGTTTTTTAAGCTCATATATGATCCGTGGGACCCGATGAACGTGTCTCGTGTTTCATTGGGTCCCACAGGTCATATATGACCTTAAAAAACTTTGGATTTGGCATTGAACAAAAATATAGCACCTTAGCATCGTCCATGTAAAGTTTCATCAATTTTGAACAACATTTAACCATCTTTTAAGTTGATCAAATATTAAAAACGTTGCTGAATGTAAAATTATGAAAACCATATGGGTGGGCAAAGTAATTTTTGAAACCTCGTGGGTGGGGTGTGTAATTTCGCCAAACGTCATGGGTGGAAGTTGTAATTTTCCCTATAAAAAATTAAGGGGTTTTTCTAAAATATTCTAATTTTTTACACTATAATTTAATATAATTTAGTAAAGTCGGGAGCGTGTTGTACCCCTCCCTTCACCATAGTACACAAACCCTCCATAACATAATGTATTAAACAATTTTATAGCAGAATCAATGTGAATTCTTAATTCATTATTGATTTTTTAGTATTTTCATATTCTTTTAAAAAATAAGTCAACAAATTTGTAAAATGATCTTATTATGGTTAAAATTTACTGCCTTTTTAGTATTTGGGTTGTTCCATACCGGCATCCATACATGAAGTTTTTGCATCCGTAGCTATTTGTGGTTGATAAATATTAGAAGTTTGTTTCGTATACACAATTAAAAATTGACATTTGTCATACACATTAAAAGAAGTAGATTATTAGAGTGTTGCCGCCGAACATGTCTTATGCTCTGACACTATTACTAATACACCAATTAATGTTCGTTTTTGTCATACATTATCAAACTAGGTATTTTTAAAAAAGTAGTTTTTCTTTCATATATCACATTCATCAATTGTTATATATTTGTTCTTCTCTATTTTTTAAAAATTTCAACTAACAATTGACTTCCAATATATGTTTCAGCTGACAAAAAAAAAATAGGGCGTTAGAGATAAAAATATAATTTTTGTTTGAAAAAAAAGAAACTTTATCAATCACTAAAGATTAAAATCAAATAGGAGTATAATATATTTTCTCGTACACCATTTTACACTAAGGATCTTTACATCCACCACAACCTAGCAATATATCCCATAACACCACAAGGTATCATAAAAGCGACATAAAGTAAACATGTGAAGATTGCAATATGGACATAATTAACTCTACACTCCCATCCCATTAGAGCTGATGATAATGTGTCTAGTCTGTGGCGGTCCTGCCAGATTCTAGCCCGTGAAAAAAACCGATAAACTAGAGTCTAATTAAGTTTTTGGACAGACCTGAATATAAAAACAGCCCGAAAAAAAACCGAGATCCAATCTGACCCAATTTTATATTATTTATAAATATAATATATACCTACTTAATATAATTTATTTGTTATATAATATATACTAAAAAATTATATATAATATATAAAATGTAAATAAATTATATATATATAATATAAATCTACATTAAATTATATTAATTATTTTTTTATTAATTCATATCAAAAAACTAGGTCAGGCGGGTCAGACTTCGGCAAAACTTGAAAAAATCTAGTCTAGCCCGGCCCGAACATGTAAAAAACCGGGTTTGATTTTCTTAAATAAGCCAACGAGCCTAAAATTTTCCTCTAACCTGACCCTCACCGCCCACCCAAATGATCACCTTCTACATCCCAATTCCCATATAAAGAAACATGACTCCTCGAATTAAGGGCATCCACAATGATTATGGAGTTCTTAATAGATTTTAGATATCATGCCATTAGAAAATATTTTTTTATTATTTAATCAACTCTATTCATTTCTTCATCACGGAGTTTCTCAACCTTTTCACTCCTCCCACTATTTTTTAATGTATTAATATTAAATGAGATTTAGTTGAGATGAGAATCATAAAACTATTTTGGAAAGTAGTAAATACAGAAAAACAACCAATGAATTTACTTTTCCGTATGTTACTTAAGTAAAAAGCGATGAAAGAGAAATGGTGTGATTCCACACCACTACATATCTTTTTTAATTTTTACTGATAAATAGGATGAAATCTACACCATTGTGAATGCCCTAAGTATACTCTATCAGTTCTTCTTTCTTAGTTTTAAGACTATTGAGATGGGAACATAGTAGGAAATATCGACATACTTTGATGAATCCACTTGTTTAGTTCTAGAAGATTGAGAATCGGCTATATTTACCAAACCAATCAAATAATTTTGAAAATTTGTACGCTCAAATTATTCAATTCTTTTCTTCTCTACTTGAAAAATCTAACAACTTCCACCACTCTATAGCGAACTCTTATACATACCATGGAGCACATTACTAACTCTATATCAGGTGTATTTGTTACTTTTTCAATAGGGAAAATTACATCCCCACCCATAACGTTTGGTGAAATTACACATCCCACCCATGAGGTTTTAAAAATTATTTTGCTCACCCATGTGGTTTCCGCTACTTTACATCCAGCAACTTTTCTAATACTTGATCAACTTAAAAGATGGTTAAATGTTATCCAAAATTGATGAAACTTTACACGGACGATTCTAAAGTGTTATATTTTTGTCCAATGTCAAATCCAAAGTTTTTTAAGGTCATATATTACCTGTGGGACCCCATGAAAATACGTTCACATATCACATGTTTCATTGGGTCCCACGGATCACATATGAGGTTAAAAAAACTTTGAATTTCACGCTAGATCAAAATATAACACCTTAGAATCGTTCATATAAAGTTTCATCAATTTTGGATAACATTTAACCATCTTTTAAGTTGATCAAATATTACAAAAGTAGCTGGATGTAATATAGCGGAAATCACATGGGTGAGCAAATTAATTTTTGAAACCTCATGGGTGAGGTGTGTAATTTCACCAAACGTCATGGGTGGGGATGTAATTTTCCCTTTCAATATAAACTACTCGTTTTATTTTTGTTTAATTGATGGGGGAAGTAATTACCTTGATAAAAGATATCTTTTTTATTTTGAGAAAGCCTTGGTAAAAGATATCTAAGAAACATAAATTGTTAACTAGTTTTATTCAAAATGTAACTTATCTTAGAGAAAAAGCTAGACGGATTTTAGTATGCTTCCCTTTTATAAGTGACTAACATTTGAATAGGAAGGAGTATATTACATTAAATTAAGGGAAAATTACAAGCCCCACCCATGACGTTTGGCGCAATTACACACTCCACCCGCGTGGTTTCACAAATTACTTTCCTCACCCATGTGGTTTCCCTCATTTTACATCCAACAACTTTTCTAATTTGTTCAATTCAAAAGATGCTTAAACGTTGTCCCATACTGATGAAACTTTACATGGATGATGTTAAAGTGTTATATTTTGGTTCAGTGAGAAAACCAAAGTTTTTTAAGCTTAAATATGACATGTGGGACCCAATGAACATGTCACATGTTTCATTGGGTCCCACGGGTCACATTTAAGCTTAAAAAACTTCGAATTTGACATAAGATCAAAATATATCACTTTAGCATCATCCATGTAAAGTTTCATCAGTTTCGGACAACGTTTAAGCATCTTTTGAATTGAACAAAAATTAGAAAAGTTGTTGGATGTAAAAAGAGGGAAACCACATGGGTGGGGAAGTAATTTGTGAAACCACGTGGGTGGAGTGTGTAATTGCGTCAAACGTCATAGGTGGGGCAAGTAATTTTCCCTTAAATTAATTAATGTTCCTCACTCGCTCAAAGCTATAACAATAAATACAAAAACTACAATGAAATAAAAGCGAAAGAAACAATATCAGCTTGACAAGTGCAAAACAATTGACCTTATTCCTTTACTGCCGGTTTTATTTTTCCTTCCTATGTGCACAAAATATTGTTAGATTGTTTGTAACTGTTATATATTTTTGGCAAATTTATGACTATATTTTTGACTAATTTATGAAATACTGTAAAAAAAAGAAATTAATAAAAATATTATTATATTTTTGTAAAAAATTTATATGTCACTATAGTCATTGATCAGAATGAAAAAAAAGACAAAATATCGCTACTAGTTAACAACATACTTTTAAAACTTACAATATGACCCAAATGTTAAAAAATCATAAACATTCACAAAAAAATATAAAATACTATAAAAAATAAAAGAATGAAAAAAATAAGGGAAAATTACATGCCCCACCCATGACGTTTGGCGCACAAATTACACACTCCACCCACGGGGTTTCACAAATTACTTTCCCTACCCATGTGGTTTCCCTTTTTTACATCCAGCAATTTTTCTAATTTTTGTTCAATTCAAAAGATGCTTAAACGTGTTCGAAATTTATGAAACTTTACATGGATGATGCTAAAGTGATATATTTTGATCTTATGTCAAATCCGAAGTTTTTAAGCTTAAATGTGACATGTGGGACCCAATGAACATGCACATGTTTCATTGGGTCCCACGGGTCACATTTAATGCTAAAAAACTTTAGATTTCTCACTAAACCAAAATATGACACTTAAACATCGTCTATGTAAAGTTTCATCAATTTCGGACAACGTTTAAGCATCTTTGAATTGAACAAAAATTAAAAAAGTTGCTGGATGTAAAAAGAGGGAAACCACATGGGTGGGGAAAGTAATTTATGAAACCACGTGGGTGGAATGTGTAATTGCGCCAAACGTCATGGGTTGGGCTTGTAATTTTTCCAAAAAATAAAAAATTGAAATATCATACAATATTAAAAAACAGTTAAATACTTTATAAATTTGTTTAAATTATTCAATACCATAAAGAATATAGGTTTTATACACATAATTTATATCAAATTTTCTTCCAATTACGTGTAACACCCCTACCGCTAATACTGTCATTACCGTCCAATATCCTTATTACAATCCAGACTTACGCAGCGGACACTTAATACAACGGTGGGTGATACAATGCCGTTAGCCACCCACGTGGGACCAGCTACTAGCTACTTACTACTACTATTACTACTACATACAGCATCGGTCTGATGGACCGGAATATCCGAGTACTACACACTTACAATACATACTCCAATTACCAAATCAAATACTAGAACTTCCCATTCATTACAATACTCCGTAAGTTCAATACAATATAATACACCGAGTTTACTAAGATCCTTATACAATTACAACACCTCTTCCAATTTCATAGATACTCATTAAGAGTCTAACCACTACCCATTCCTCACAAACTACTTACTTTCTAAGTACAAGGGGTGTGCCACTTAGTACGCTTCTACATTCTACTTCTAACTATCCAAGTGTAGCCATCGGTCTCTTACCTTGCCCATATCCGCTTCGGGTACCTGCACACTAAAAACGTTCCCCCTAGGGGGTCAGCTTACGCTGAATATGAAATTCGCATATACCGCGTGCTAACCGCGGTACGCCGACTACTTTGGGTCGGATATACATGGAGTTCATTTTACATGCATACATACATACTATTACTACACAATACAATCAACAATACTTACTTACTTACTTATACAAGGTTCGTTACCTACCAAGAAAAACAATTTGTTAGTCAACCGTTCATTTAGTTATTCGTTCATCCGGTTTCGTCGGATGCTCTCTTTCTCCTTACACGGGTTCACAAGGCTTACACCAAGCTTAATCTTACTTACTCAATGTTTTACTCACACTACGCTCAATACCTTACTCATTATTTCACTCATGCTTTACTCAGTATTCACTAATACCATTGCTTACTCTTACTCAGTACTCATCACTTACTTTCGCATACTCAGTACCCATACTTTCTCTTACTCGTACTTACTCATTGCTCGCTACTCATTACGTACTCATACTTACTCATTACTCATTACTTTACTCACACTTACGCAATACTCAATACTCATTACTTTTGGTCTCTGGGCGGAGTCATACACAAGACTCGCCACCGGGCCTACAATTCAAAGGCTATATACTTAGCTCCTCAAATATACAAGTGTCCATTTTTACCGGACTAATCAAATTCCCAACACTCCTCTCTTGGAGTATCTTACAATCTCATGGATTAGCCTAGAAGTATCTCTCCCGATAACCTCCACTAGCTTAGGGAATTGCCACCGTCTAGTATTCTCAGATTTAAGGGTTCCCCCAACGTATCGAATACTCTCATGTTCGGGACATTACTTACATCAGTCGGGTCCTCTCATAGTGGGTCGACTAGTTGCTAAGGGGTGTGAAGATCCCTCATCATTCTTTACTACTCTCATGGTTCATGACTTGCACCAACATTAATATCTCTAGTAGGGTTTATTTATATACTTCCACTACTTATTGTTTGTGGATTATTCATTTCGGTTCCCCTACCGTTATCGGGAGGTTACTACTCCCGTGCACTCTCTCACATTCTAGTGAGTTCATTGGTTTGCGTTATCGTTTGTTGGTTCGTTGGCTTAGTGCGTTTCTACGTTCCCGTTGGTTCACAACATGACTCTTACTACGAGTCAATAAACACAAGACTCATCTATAAGTCAGTCTACGCACTAAGTGAAGCCACACAATCAATCAAGAAGGGTTAGCTCATACAACATACAACAAGACATACAATGAAAGACAATAAACCGTTTTCATGCTTTAGTCTTGATTAGCCGGCATACAGCACACAAATCAACGTAACTCGGTTAGCATACGGGGGCATGAGAAAATCATACCTTACACCGGGGTTAGCTTTACCATGTGTTCCCTTGTTCCTTGGTTCACACTTGTTCCACTGGTAATGTTTCAAACATGTTATTAGTGCTACGCTCATACGGTACATCAATAACTACTACTCCTGTACTTACCCCGTTGTCCCGGTATACTTAGTTTCACTCATGTCAAACCATGTCCTTACTTCCCATTCATTTCCTACACTTGTTTACACTTCTTAGGACCTTTAAGTATCACCAAACAAGGCCTTAATAACTTCTAAAACTATTACCAATCAATCCCCCATCATTTAAACCCTAAAAATCACATTCTACAAGTTTTTGGGGGTGGTCCGGACCCAAGGTCCCGGACCCTTCATTCTGTGTACTCTCGGCCTAATTTAACACCCTGGTCCGGGACTTGGTCCTGGACTAAGGTCCCGGACCAATACCTGTTTTGAGTCTCGACCATTTTTCTGATGCGGTCCGGGACTTGGTACATATCCTAAGTCCCGGACCCTGCTAAAAACTGCTATTGAGGTGATTTTTCAACCCCTAATCAATCCTTAAACCACCTTTAAACTTTCCCTAATCTTTCCACAAGTTTCCTACATAATTAATCACCCTAAAATATGCTCTAAACCACTTCAAATCCTTGGTCCAATCCATACTCAATTTCTTACCCAATTTCTACAAATTCCATTCTCATTTCTACAACTTGCACACTTGTGCATTTCTACACTTTCCTTTGCTCTTTGCATCTTTTTCCCTAACTTCATTTACCATACCAATTGAAATACCCCAAACCTTGGTATGTTGTTTAAACATTTTAATATGGTATATTAAGACTAAAAATAGTCTTAGAAACATTAGTAAACAATTTAAACCATAGAAAACACAAGTAAGTGCCTTAAAGCCAATTGGGGCTAAAATGTGTTCTAAGCTTGGGATAAGCTTGGGTAAGACCTAATGAGCTTACCAAGACCTTATTTATATACTAATGAACATATTAAACCAATTACTAAAAAAACCAAGCTTGAAAACAAGTTTAACACAAAATGTGCTTTAAGGAGTCTTAAAGCACATTTTTGAAAAATTGTCTTGTAAATGAGTTTTGAATGGCTAAATGTCCATCATTACTCTTTAATAACATGTGTACTATATAGTATCACATTTGGAAGTCTATATCAATGGGAAATCAAAAATTTCACATCTATGTACCTTGTTTTAGTGAATAGTAACTAAAATAAGCTAGTTTGTAACATATGTTTGTATAGTAATTAAATTGGCCAACAAAGACTAAAATACCCTTAGTAACATTAAGGGGGCCGGTTTTATGGTAATGAGTCACCACTCATGTTAGTTTATTAAGTAATAAGTGATGACTAATGGTTACTATTTACTTTAAGGTATAAATATCTTCTAAAAGCAAAACCAATCTTCATTCTCTCATTTCTCCATTTCACACGTCTTCAACCTCTCTTCTATCTTCTTCTTGCTCTCATTCACGGTTTGCTACAGCAACACCAACACCACCATCATTTTCCATCTTTGACCACTTGTATCTCCTAGCTCATTTTGCCAAATCAAATTCTAAGACCACCATTCTCTTCCTCTCATCAAGCTCTTCAATTCTATCCTTTCAAAATCTCAAGAGCTCCATTTTGGTGCCAAGAAGAATCTCCATGGGAGGAGCTTGAGCTCATCTTTTCACATATTATTGTTCTCCTTTGCTTCAAGGTAAGGAAACTCAAAGAAAAATGATGTTTCCTTCATGTTTTGTGTTGTCCGAAAATCACTCTTAATGGTGTCCTTATGTTGCTTTGTTCTAGCTTCATTCCAACCTTTCATGGACTAGGTGGAGTCCTCTCTCGATATATATTCAAACTCTCTTTAAGTTCTAAGGTAAAACAACTATCTTAATGTTTTTAAAACAATGTATAATCTAGGGTTTACAATGAGATGAGATGAAGCTTAAAGCTTGAATACTCATTATATTGTTTAGAAGTTGACAAGCAAACCAAACATCATTACCGATTTTAATCAAGGAAACAAGAAAGAAGTTGTGAGGAAAAGAGGTAAATGTGCTAACCTAATGTGGTTTAAAGTCTTAGGAGAAATGAGCTTATATTGCTTATTAAAATGATCTAAGGAGCCAATGGTGAATGACTTAGTAAAATGTTCTCAAAGGCTTAGTAAAAGGCATATGTGTTGTTGAGTGTATTGCAGGTCAAAGGCAAATATAATGTGGGAAATTCAGTGTTTATGATTTATGCATCTTAAGGGCCTAAGAGCCATGTTATTTAAGGGCCTAAGTGCCAAGCAATTTAAATTATGCACTATATTGTGATGTAGTGCTAAATGTGAAGTTTTGTGTATAAGAATGTGCTTGATGGATTTTAGTGTTCTTGGTTGTTTAATGGTGAAAACATTGTGTTTTGGTTTAGTAATGTTCTAGGAGAGTTCATGTCAAAATTTAGGTAATAAACAAGAAGTTCTAAGGGTTTAAAATGAGTTTGGTAAGCTAGGAAATGTTTAGAATGGTTAAGTGTTCAACTAGTGGAAGAAACATGCATTAAGGTGTTTAAAGATGTAAAAAGGGCTTAGGCAATGTTCTAGAGGATTTAGAATGCAAAAGAATGTTTTGGGACATTTTAAGATCATGGTGAGATTGTATTTAGGACTTGTGTATTGTTGGTGAAAAAGGATGAAGTGATTTGTTGCATGGAAAGCTATAAACTTGTAAAGATGTTCAAGGAGTTGTTAGGAAGAAAAAAGATGCTTGGGAGATGATGTTGTAGTGGTGAGGAAACATTATTGGCATAGTGGTTATCATAGGTATGAAACACCACTTAGAAAACCAAGGAGAAAATATCATAAGTGTTAGGAATTTTGGTATGAAATGAGTAAGTGTTTAAGGAGATAGAAAATGAGTTTCATGGATGTTGTATGAGGGTGTAAGTGTACCAAATGATGTTAGAAAACATTATGAGGCTTTAGGAGAAGTTTGGTGAAGATTTAACAATTTTTGGACATGTTCTGGTGGCGTCCGACCCAGGGGTCCGACCCAAGTTTGGGTCGGACGGCCTCTGTTAGACGTCAATAAGTGGTTCTGGAACGGTCCGACCCAGAGGACTTGGGTCGGACATGGGTCGGACGTGTATGTTCAAAGGACGGTAAATGTTCTGGAATGGTCCGACCCATATGGTTGAGTCGGACATGGGTCGGACAAGTAGAGTTTTTCAAACCCGAAAATCACTGGAAGGGTCCGACCCAGTTGGTGGGTCGGACGGTGGGTCGGACAGACCAAAATTAAAAAAAAACAGTAAAGAATGTGGCAAATGTAGTTAACCCTAGGGGGTATAATGGAGGTAACCAAGGTTAAGTTGGGCATTAAAACATGTCATATAATCATGGTTAAACATTTAGTAAATTTTAAGTTAAGTAAGTAATTAACCGACATTCTTAAACATGTATAGGAGTGACCTACGGTGGAAATCAATCGAAGCAAGGACCAAGGTATGGTTTTTCTTGCAGTCTGTTGCCTACCGGTTTACACCGGCTTGTGTGTTGTTTGTTTTTCTGTGTGTTTATGACGTTATAAGACTTAATCATGTAATGAGTTTTACAGTTGTTCATATTATTGTGATGTTTGATGTGACTCATTTCCCTTGTGTGTGTCTAACATGACTTACCACTTGTTGTGAATTGTTTGTTAAGTTCCACCGTTGAACTTCTAACAAGTGCTAACTGGGAAGTGAGGAATCCGGTTGTCCGTCATGCATGTAAGTTTAGAGTAGATATCTGTATCAGATTGACTCTTATGTTGTTAAGATTGTTCCCCTTCATTTGGCGTTCGATCTCCCGCTAGCTTCCTCCAAAGCTTGCCTATTCTGACTTATGATCGGTTTAGTGGGAACATGTGTTTGTGTGGTGTGTTCGGGTCACTATATCCGAACCATCTGTGACTTAAGTTACTCGTTCGAATAACAGAACGGTAATGAGTGTGTGTGTAACGAGCTTAACATGAGAGTGAACCATTCTCTAGGCTTCTTATGTTGTTTAACCCTCTTGGTTTGTGATTGTGGAAAGAGTATCCACTGTGTATGTGATGTTGTGCTATGCAATAATGTTGCTATGCCATATGTTATGTTATGTTATGTTTAAATAAATGCCATGTCATCATGACAATTAGTTGCGCGTATCCCGGTAGCCGATGGGCTGCGCGTTAACCATACCAGCCAAGGGTTGCTGACCCCCTCGGGGGCTCCATATTTTACTGCAGGATGGATGAGGATCGAGGAAGCAGAGTGGCTGTAGATTCTAGGCTGCAGATGTACTTTTGGTTATTTGGATGTTGAGCCCGGGATGCGCCTGTGCTCCCGTGGCATTATATTTTGATTCCGTTGATACTACTGTGGCGGTATATTGGCAGTTTACAGTGAAGAAATGTAATTAAATACTCGGTATTGTATATGATGTATTTATGGTTTTAGTTCTATGCTCGGGAGTCTGATCATCAGACCGGTACACTTGTATTTATTCTGCCTTGTTAACCACGTGGGTGGTTGACGGCGTTGTAGCACCGAAGCGTTTAGTTAATGTTTAGTTGTTTATTTCCGCTGCGATTTCAATTAGTTGTGAAGTACGATGTAGGGGTGTTACAAAAAGTGGTATCAGAGCGAAGTATCGCTCTGATGACTAGAATACCGAGCTTAGGAATATACCGAGTTAGGAAACCTAACCACAGTTACCTAAGTGCAGATATGGAAAGGTTAACCACTAACTAAGTGTGGAGATACCTTGTTGTCGGGAAAACGTTACAACCGTTGGAACCGATAAGTGTGTAAGCACAATGCTAATAATGTTCGTGTGAATTCAGATGTCAGGTAGACCACGAGGTCGAGGCCGCGGGGCGGCATTGGAGACACTGGGAACCAGGCGGAGAGAACCCTACGGCACAAGCAAAGGCCGATGCTGTAGCGGCCGCCGTAGCCCAAATGGTCCCACAACTAGTAGCTGCAATTCAGCAGGGGCAACAGCCGAAGTTCAACCACCACCGCCACCGCCCGAGAGACCAACTGGGTCAAGGCATTGGCAGACTTGAGACCCCGTCGTTTCATGGGGAGACCGACCCACGTAAGCTGCAGGCGTACATCTCCGAGTTGGAGGACCGCCTACGAGACCTTGAATGTGCCTGCTGGGGGCAAGTCCGTCTTGCCGCTTACTACTTGAAGGGATCGGCCACAAAGTTGGTGGAAGCTTGTGAGAGAGGACCGGATGGCGGATCCTCAGTTTGGTTGGAGGGAGTACACGGCTCGCTGCGAGCCAAGTTACCCTGTGCATGTCCAAGAGGCTAAGCGCCTGGAGCTGGATAGTCTGAGGCAGGGGGACAAGATGTCGGTTGATGAGTACTACACTGCATTCACCGGTCTTATCCACCAGTTACCGGACCTGGGATACTCGAACCGGGTGCTGGTAACCGTTTTACAACGGTCTCAGCCACCGTCTTCGCTATGGATGGGGCCAGCTGAGTATACTACCTTGCAGGTAATTTGAATGAAGTGTGATGTGAATAAGTGTAATCCATAAGTGAATATTAATGTGAGTTTGTGAGTATGTTTTGCGGGGCATGACTGACATCCTAAATCCAGGAGTGCTATCATGCTGCTGCTAAGTCGAGATTACCGTCCATCTGAGGGACGAGGAGAACGCGCACAAGCGCAGGGCCACGAACGAGGGCCAGAGTCCGCAGTGGTACGGGGGAGGAAAGAAGAAGAAGAGCCTTATCCCCAGCCCAGAAGAGTCAGCACCAGGGTGACAAGGGCCAAGCCCAAACCACCGCAGCTGAGGAGCCACTGAAGCTCACATATGCATACGCGGCGAAACCCCTACGCTCTTACCCACCTAAGGGTAATTATTAATCATGTGTGACAAGTTGAAGTGTATGTTGTTAAGTTATGAAGTAAGTATTGATTGTGTACTGTGATAGCAGCTAGCACGGGTTCTGGACCGGAGCGCCACTACTACTGTAAGTGGTGTAACGGAGACCACCCGGCAAGGACTGCAAAGGAAACGACGTGCAGTGTCGTTACTGCAAGAAGTGGGGTCACCGTGACTATGAGTGTTACGGAACCCCAACAGCAGAGTCAACAAGCCCAAGGGGCAGTGGAAGGGAAGGCCACAGTGACTATCGATGGCCCGAAGACGGCTAACCAGCCACCCACAGATCAGAGGAGCACTGATTCCCAGAAGGGGAAGGGGTCGGGACCTAGCAAGGCCACCCTGCATGTGGTGGACCGGTCTGAGGCGCCAGGGCCCTCTACTAGACCAGGTACCGCCTAAACTGTTGAGTGAAATAAGTGATTGCGTATCGCATTTCATGCATGTGTGTGTTAGTGAGTCCAAGTGTACTACCATGTGAGTAAAGAATTAAAGTATAGTGTGAAAGTCACCTAAATAGGTAATTTGGAAATCTAGGAACCTTCAATATATGTTATCCAATCCCGCCCACACCAAACCCTGAAGAAACCACCATCAACATCACCGACTTTCCAATGGAGCAATGTCAGGTTATCCGACCAGGTATGATACTCTTAAATGGATACCTGACGCCAGAAGCACAAATCCATATCATCAGACGATGCAATGAACTTGGAGCAAAACCTGGAGGGTTCTACACACCCGAATACCCGAGCGGATCAAGAATGAAATTGAAGATGATGTGCATGGGTAAGGACTGGAATCCTTACACCAAGACATATCAAGAAGTGCGAGCAGAAGATGGAGCAACTTACGATGATACCAGAGGAGTTCCTACGGTCGTTAACCACGCCGTGGGAATGCTTAGAAAGTTGAATCAGATTCAATACCAAGTGTTAAAGCGGATTTATGTATTGTGAACTTCTCACAGAAAAAAGGAGCGGGCGTCTACCAGAAAAGTGGACGGTTAGGTTACACCAAGATAGGACGAGTCACGCGAGTCTCTAAGTAAGGGAGTACCTGTGGTGTCTTGGTCCATTGGTGATACCGCAGTGTTTATATATGGCGAGCAGAAGCGTGCTGATCTCACAAGGAAGTTAGTACTAAAATCAGGAGATGTGTTAATCATGGGTGGGCAATCAAGGATGCTATATCATGGCATCAGGAAGATCAAACTGAATACCGCACCGTTGGCAGTGATCAATGCCACACACATGAAACCCGGACGTTTGAATTTGACTTTCAGGCAGTTTTAAGGCCTTGTATAATTATGAAATGTGTTAAACCAGTGTATGTTAAGGATGTTATATATGTGTTAGTCATGTCAACAGTGTGAACCAACACATAATGTAAGAAGAGTGTGTTAATGAATAAAGTGGAGTTGTTGAAGTATATCAACCGTGTTGTTACCCAATACTTATTAGTTTGCCAATGAATTAGGCTGTGCTCTCGGAACGGGAGGTATACTGAGTGTCTGCAATGAGGCAGAAGCCGGCAAGAGCGGCACAATCCTCACCGGTACCTTTCCAGTCAATGGCGTGGACGCTTCGATCTTGTTCGACTCCGGAGCCTCACACACATTTATTTTGCTATCTTTTGCGAAGAGGCTGGGGTTAGACGGTGATAAGATGCCAGACTTCCTAGTCACTCTCCCGTCGAAAGAGCGGATCAGGTGTACCCGCTACCACCGAGGTGTTGTTATGCGAATGAGAGGTGAAGAGTTTCCGATCGACTTGATAGAGTTCGACTGACTTGGTTTTGATGTGATTGTCGGGATGAACTGGTTGGAGCGGTACAAGGGCAGGATCCTGTGTGCCGAGCATCGTCTGCTTCTTCGGAGTCCGTCTGGGGTTACAATATCTTACCGCCAGAGGCCCAAGGAGCCTTCGACTCAGATCATCTCCGTCATGGCTATGTGTCGTGAACTACGACGAGGGAGTGATGTATACCTCTGCTATGTCCAGGACATAGAGAGAGATCCAGAGTTTAGCCCAGATGTGCCGGTAGTGTCGGAGTTTCCTGATGTATTTCCTAAGGAACTGCCGGGCATGCCGCCAGCACGGGAAGTTGAGTTTGAAATTGATTTGGTTCCGAGCACCAGACCAATTGCGAAGGCACCCTATCGTATGGCTCCAGCAGAGATGACAGAGCTCAAGGAGCAGCTGAGAGACCTACTCGACAAGGGGTTTATCCGCCCTAGCGTTTCACCATGGGGAGCGCCGGTCCTCTTCGTGAAGAAGAAGGACGGTAGTCTCCGCCTGTGTATTGACTATCGAGAACTGAATGCAGTTACGGTGAAGAACCGTTACCCTTTACCACGCATCGACGACTTATTTGATCAGTTGAGGGGAGCATCAGTATTCTCCAAGATAGATCTACGATCCGGATATCATCAGATTGCTATTCGTGACAGTGATATTGAGAAGACAGCATTCAGAACAAGGTATGGACATTATGAGTTTATGGTTATGCCGTTTGGTTTATCCAATGCACCAGCGAAGTTCATGGACTTAATGAACCGCTTGTTCCAAGATCAGTTGGACAAGTCAGTGGTAGTCTTCATCGATGATATTCTTGTGTACTCGAAATCGAGAGGTGAGCATGAAAGCCACCTGAGAAATGTGTTACAAACATTGAGGAAGAATTAGTTATATGCTAAGTTTTCAAAGTGTGAGTTTTGGTTGAACCAAGTATCCTTTCTTGGTCATGTGATTTCTGAGGCCGGGATCGTTGTTGATCCGGCAAAGATTGATGCAGTGCGCACCTGGCCTTGCCGAAGACAGTACCGATATAGGAGCTTCCTCGTCGTCTGGCAGGTTATTATAGGAGGTTGTGAAGGACTTCTCTAGTGTCTCGAAGCCGATGACTTCCTTGATGAAAAAGGATGCACCATTCGAGTGGACATCGACTGTGAGAGTTCTTTCCAGAGTCTCAAGGATGCTCTGTGTTGGGCAAAATAATGTTGAAACTATCTTGCTAACTATGGGCAGTGAACCCAATCATTGTAGTACAACAAGGTCGTATCCACAGGGACTTCGTAACTATCTAGCTAATTATAAGCTTAGTAAATATGCAAGAGGATATATACACAAGTGCATAAATGTAAATTAGGGGTTTTGGGTTTTCTGGGTTGTAATTGGAGAAATAAAGAAAAGCAATAAACACTAAACTAACTATCTAGGATAGGTGTAGCCCGGGATGGATATTTGCACCCGTCCTCCCCTTACTACCGATTGTCGAACCTCGAACTCATAGCTAAACCACGGGAACGCTTAATTAATTAGCAACCTAATCTAGGCCTACTAACCCTAACCAATTTAATCGAGACTTCTCATTCTGCTAAGCCCCGGGTCAATCGATAGCACTAAGCTCATGTTCCACTAAGGTTGCAATATAGTCTAATCTCAAAATTATCGAAATCAGAGTACACCGTTTTAGTCTCTGACAGTTTAGGTTTCTATCTCTGAATAACATTTTGATAGAATCCCACAATAATGCTAAACTAATCGGTAGGCCAAACCAACCAATTTAACACATAGAAGACAAATTGAGCAAAACCCTTAACAAATCCCCAAATCATGAGCAACAAGTTTAGAAGTCATAAACACTCAATAATCATCTTCATTAAGCTCAAAGACTAAAATAGAGTACAAAAACACAAGTTCAAGATTCAACAATGGAGTTTAGGGATTTTTGGACAAAATCCCCAATCCCTAGCTACAAATGATTCTACACAGCCATAGGAGAGAAAATAAAAGAGCAAGGGATAGAAGTAGCCATTAATGGAGCTTGGAAGGAGGTGAGCTTCTCTTCTCTTCTCCTCCCTTCTCTTCTTCTTCTTCTTCTTCTCTTCTCCTCTTCTTTTCTCCCTTGGAATCGCCTCTTTTCTCTGTTTTTGGGGCGGAACCCCCTCTCTCTCCTCTCTTTCTCCTTTTAAAATCTGATTTCTGGGCAAATTTTACGACCGACCGAACTTGCAAGTTCGGTCCTAGGGTCGGTCGATTCCAGTAGCTTGCAAAAACGCGAATTTGGGCAAAATTTCGACCCGACCGACCTTGCAAGGTCGGTCCTAAGGTCGGTCGGAGTCAGGCTAACTTCAAAACACTGTATCTTCTTCTTTTAACTCCGATTTTGGATCTGTTTGCGCCCACGTGTTCCTCTCTTCGTCTACTTTACTCCTAGCTATGTTACTCCTCCTGTTTGAACAATAAATGTGTAAAACACCAATGAAACACAAAACTAGAGGAAAACAAGCTAGAGTGGAGAAATGAGCATGAAAAGTGTTTATTAAACATATGAAATACACCCCTAAAACATGCTCATTTAGACACTCATCACTCTGACATCTGCACCAGTCCTGACTATACCAGACGGTCCAGATGGTTTTGAGGTCTATTGCGACGCATCAGGCAGAGGTATGGGTTGTGTGTTGATGCAACACGGGAAGGTCGTAGCTTACGCCTCCCGACAGCTGAAGAAGCATGAAGAGAACTACCCTACCCACGATTTAGAACTGGGTGCCATTGTCTTCGCATTGAAGATATGGCGACATTATTTGTATGGAGTAAGTGTGACAATTTATTCTGACCACAAAAGTTTAAAGTACTTGTTCACTTAGAAGGAGTTGAACATGAGACAAAGAAGGTGGGTTGAGTTTCTAAACGACTATGACGTTAATCTACAGTACAAAGAGGGTAAGGCAAATGTGGTAGCTGACGTTTTGAGTCGCCGAGCACACTCTCTCCATTCGCTGGTCTCTCATACTGGCTTGGTTGAAGAGGTGCGGAGTGCTCAGATGACGGATCAGTATATGTTGGAGATCAGGCAGAAGCTTATTGATGGCACATTCGAGGGTCAGAAGTATGACTTCCGACTCCACGATGATGACCTGATTAGGCTGAATGGACGACTGTGTATTCCGAGGAGTAGCGCTGAGCTGAAGGAGCGCATACTGAGTGAATCCCATTGTTCTACGACTTCGATTCACCCCGGAGCTTCAAAGATGTACAAGAGTATGAGACATTATTTTTGGTGGACTGGCATGAAAAAGGATGTTACTGATTATGTATTGAGGTGTCTCACTTGCCAGAAGGTCAAGTTTGAGCACCGACGGCCTGGTGGTATGGTACAGCCAATGCCAGTGCCTGAGTGGAAGTTCCATGACATTTCTATGGACTTCGTAGTAGGGCTTCCGCCTACAAGGGGAGGTCTGAATATGATCTGGGTTGTTGTTGACCGACTGACCAAGGTGGCTCGATTCATACCGATGAAAGACACCTGGAAAGTGGCAAAACTAGCAGAACTCTTCGACAGAGAGATTGTAAGACATCATGGGGTACCGAAAACAATTGTGTCTGACAGAGATACCAGATTCCTCTCTAGGTACTGGAAATCCACACGGGAAGCGCTTGGTACCGAGCTGAAGCTAAGTACAGCGTTCCACCCACAGACAGATGGTCAGAGTGAGCGTACCATCCAGACACTTGAGGATATGTTACGAGCATGTGCACTTGATTTTCAGACCAGCTGGATTGATAAGTTACATCTGATCGAGTTTAGTTACAACAACAGTTATCATGCTTCGATCAAGATGTCTCCCTTCCAGGCTTTGTACGGTAGACCATGCCGCACGCCATTATGCTGGGATGAGTCGAGTGAGACGGTCATTATAGGACCAGAGTATCTGGAACAAGTTCAGGCAGAAGTTCGCCAGATCCGGGCTAACATGAAGGCAGCTCAGGATAGACAGAAGTCGTACGCAGATGTGCGCAGACGTGACCTGGAGTTCGCCGTGGGCGATCAGGTATTTCTTAGGGTATGCCCCATGAAGGGAGTATTTCGTTTTGGCCAGAAAGGCAAGTTGAGCCCAAAATGTGTGGGGCCTTATATTGTGACGGAGCGGATCGGCCCGGTAGCTTACAAACTTGATTTACCCGCCGAGCTGGGCAAGGTACATGATGTATTTCATGTGTCCCAGTTGAAGAAATATATGTCTCATCCGTCTCATGTGCTTCAGCCTGAAAGGCTAACCTTAGAGCCGACCATGCGATCAGTGGAGACTCCGGTACGGATTCTGGATACTAAGACTCGAGACACTCACCATAAGTCTGTGAGACTGGTGAAGGTTCTCTGGTCTAACCAGGACGTTGAGGAGGCCACTTGGGAGCTGGAAGATAAGATGAAGGCGAAGTACCCGTCATTGTTTACTTCGTAGTGTTTATGTGTATAGGGTACGGGGCGTACCCCTATTTTAAGGGGGGTAGAGCCGTTTCGGTTATGTGTGTACGACGTGTATTCAAATACATCGTCTATGTTATGTTGTTATGTTACAGACCGTTGTGTCTGAATGATGTTGATGTTGTTGTATGGACCTTGTGTCCGATGTTATGTTGTATGGACCTTGTTTCCAATGTTATGTAAGTGTATTGTTAATGTTGTTATGGAAATATTGTTTATATGTATTCCCGTGTTCTAATATTTAGGATATGGGGAAGTGTGAACTTTGAGGACAAAGTTCTTTTAAGGGGGGTAGATTGAAATACCCCAAACCTTGGTATGTTGTTTAAACATTTAAATATGGTATATTAAGACTAAAAAGAGTCTTAGAAACATTAGTAAACAATTTAAACCATAGAAAACACAAGTAACTGCCTTAAAGCCAATTAGGGCTAAAATGTGTTCTAAGATTGGGATAAGCTTGGGTAAGACCTAATGAGCTTACCAAGACCTTATTTATATACTAATGAACATATTAAACCAATTACTAAAGAAAACCAAGCTTGAAAACAAGTTTAAACACAAAATGTGCTTTAAGGAGTCTTAAAGCACATTTTTGAAAAATTGTCTTGTAAATGAGTTTTGAATGGCTAAATGTCCATCATTACTCTTTAATTAACATGTGTACTATATAGTATCACATTTGGAAGTCTATATCAATGGGAAATCAAAAATTTCACATCTATGTACCTTGTTTTAGTGAATAGTAACTAAAATAAGCTAGTTTGTAACATATGTTTGTATAAGTAATTAAATTGGCCAACAAAGACTAAAATACCCTTAGTAACATTAAGGGGGCCGGTTTTTATGGTAATGAGTCACCACTCATGTTAGTTTATTAAGTAATAAGTGATGACTAATGGTTACTATTTACTTTAAGGTATAAATATCTTCTAAAAAGCAAAACCAATCTTCATTCTCTCATTTCTCCCATTTCACACGTCTTCAACCTCTCTTCTATCTTCTTCTTGCTCTCATTCACGGTTTGCTACAGAAACACCAACACCACCATCATTTTCCATCTTTGACCACTTGTATCTCCTAGCTCATTTTGCCAAATCAAATTCTAAGACCACCATTCTCTTCCTCTCATCAAGCTCTTCAATTCTATCCTTTCAAAATCTCAAGAGCTCCATTTTGGTGCCAAGAAGAATCTCCATGGGAGGAGCTTGAGCTCATCTTTTCACATATTATTGTTCTCCTTTGCTTCAAGGTAAGGAAACTCAAAGAAAAATGATGTTTCCTTCATGTTTTTGTGTTGTCCGAAAATCACTCTTAATGGTGTCCTTATGTTGCTTTGTTCTAGCTTCATTCCAACCTTTCATGGACTAGGTGGAGTCCTCTCTCGATATATATTCAAACTCTTTAAGTTCTAAGGTAATACAACTATCTTAATGTTTTTAAAACAATGTATAATCTAGGGTTTACAATGAGATGAAGCTTAAAGCTTGAATACTCATTATATTGTTTAGAAGTTGACAAGCAAACCAAACATCATTACCGATTTTAATCAAGGAAACAAGAAAGAAGTTGTAAGGAAAAGAGGTAAATGTGCTAACCTAATGTGGTTTAAAGTCTTAGGAGAAATGAGCTTATATTGCTTATTAAAATGATCTAAGGAGACAATGGTGAATGACTTAGTAAAATGTTCTCAAAGGCTTAGTAAAAGGCATATGTGTTGTTGAGTGTAATTGCAGGTCAAAGGCAAATATAATGTGGGAAATTCAGTGTTTATGATTTATGCATCTTAAGGGCCTAAGAGCCATGTTATTTAAGGGCATAAGTGCCAAGCAATTTAAATTATGCACTATATTGTGATGTAGTGCTAAATGTGTGAAGTTTTGTGTATAAGAATGTGCTTGATGGATTTTAGTGTTCTTGGTTGTTTAATGGTGAAAACATTGTGTTTTGGTTTAGTAATGTTCTAGGAGAGTTCATGTCAAAATTTAGGTAATAAACAAGAAGTTCTAAGGGTTTAAAATGAGTTTGGTAAGCTAGGAAATGTTTAGAATGGTTAAGTGTTCAACTAGTGGAAGAAACATGCATTAAGGTGTTTAAAGATGTAAAAAGGGCTTAGGCAATGTTCTAGAGGATTTAGAATGCAAAAGAATGTTTTGGGACATTTTAAGATCATGGTGAGATTGTATTTAGGACTTGTGTATTGTTGGTGAAAAAGAGATGAAGTGATTTGTTGCATGGAAAGCTATAAACTTGTAAAGATGTTCAAGGAGTTGTTTAGGAAGAAAAGATGCTTGGGAGATGATGTTGTAGTGGTGAGGAAACATTATTGGCATAGTGGTTATCATAGGTATGAAACACCACTTAGAAAACCAAGGAGAAAATATCATAAGTGTTAGGAATTTTGGTATGAAATGAGTAAGTGTTTAAGGAGATAGAAAATGAGTTTCATGGATGTTGTATGAGGGTGTAAGTGTACCAAATGATGTTAGAAAACATTATGAGGCTTTAGGAGAAGTTTGGTGAAGATTTAACAATTTTTGGACATGTTCTGGTGGCGTCCGACCCAGGGGTCCGACCCAAGTTTGGGTCGGACGGCCTCTGTTAGACGTCAATAAGTGGTTCTGGAACGGTCCGACCCAGAGGACTTGGGTCGGACATGGGTCGGACGTGTATGTTCAAAGGACGGTAAATGTTCTGGAATGGTCCGACCCATATGGTTGAGTCGGACATGGGTCGGACAAGTAGAGTTTTTCAAACCCGAAAATCACTGGAAGGGTCCGACCCAGTTGGTGGGTCGGACGATGGGTCGGACAGACCAAAACTTAAAAAAAAAACAGTAAAGAATGTGGCAAATGTAGTTAACCCTATGGGGTATAATGGAGGTAACCAAGGTTAAGTTGGGCATTTAAACATGTCATATAATCATGGTTAAACATTTAGTAAATTTGAAGATAAGTAAGTAATTAACCGACATTCTTAAACATGTATAGGAGTGACCTACGGTGGAAATCAATCGAAGCAAGGACCAAGGTATGGTTTTCTTGCAGTCTGTTGCCTACCGGTTTACACCGGCTTGTGTGTTGTTTGTTTTTCTGTGTGTTTATGACGTTATAAGACTTAATCATGTAATGAGTTTACAGTTGTTCATATTATTGTGATGTTATGATGTGACTCATTTCCCTTGTGTGTGTCTAACATGACTTACCACTTGTTGTGAATTGTTTGTTAAGTTCCACCGTGGAACTTCTGACAAGTGCTAACTGGGAAGTGAGGAATCCGTTTGTCCGGTCATGCATGTAAGTTTAAGAGTAGATATCTGTATCAGATTCGCCTCTTATGTTGTTAAGATTGTTCCCCTTCATTTGGCGTTCGATCTCCCGCTAGCTTCCTCCAAAGCTTACCTATTCTGACTTATGATCGGTTTAGTGGGAACATGTGTTTGTGTGGTGTGTTCGGGTCACTATATCCGAACCATCTGTGACTTAAGTTACTCATTCGAATAACGGAACGGTAATGAGTGTGTGTAACGAGCTTAACATGAGAGTGAACCATTCTCTAGGCTTCTTATGTTGTTTAACCCTCTTGGTTTGTGATTGTGGAAAGAGTATCCACTGTGTATGTGATGTTGTGCTATGCAATAATGTTGTTATGCCATATGTTATGTTATGTTATGTTTAAAATAAATGCCATGTCATCATGACAATTAGTTGCGCGTATCCCGGTAGCCGATGGGCTGCGCGTTAACCATACCAGCCAAGGGTTGCTGACCCCCTCGGGTGCTCCATATTTTTACTGCAGGATGAGGATCGAGGAAGCAGAGTGGCTGTAGATTCTAGGCTGCAGATGTACTTTTGGTTATTTTGGATGTTGAGCCCGGGATGCGCCTGTGCTCCCGTGGCATTATATTTTGATTCCGTTGATACTACTGTGGCGGTATATTGGCAGTTTACAGTGAAGAAATGTAATTAAATACTCGGTATTGTATATGATGTATTTATGGTTTTAGTTCTATGCTCGGGAGTCTGATCATCAGACCGGTACACTAGTATTTATTCTGCCTTGTTAACCACGTGGGTGGTTGACGGCGTTGTAGCACCGAAGCGTTTAGTTAATGTTTAGTTGTTTATTTCCGCTGCGATTTCAATAAGTTGTGAAGTACGATGTAGGGTGTTACACCAATTCATTTCTAGACATATGCACAACCTATACCCAAGTCAAATCTCCATCTTCAAGGTTACAAACACTAACTCTTTCTCTTGTTTTTCCAATGCATTTTCACATGCTATTTGCTACAGATTTTACATTCTTATATCCTCATACCACAACTACAATTCCATGGTTACTAAGTATCTCTACTAACACCAATACACACCTTGGTTCTCCCATTCACCAAGTCATTCTTAATGCACAATCCCTACTAAAATTTCACCATAGTTCACTTACTTTCCTTACTTATCCACACATATCCTTTCTCATCAAATTCACTCCTATCCTAGCCAAACCACAAGGGTTCTACCAGTACACATACAAAATCTCAATACACCAATACTTCCTCAATTACAATAACAATACATCATTACTTTCTCAATCCACCATACTAATACACATACACAATTTATTTGGCTCTAAGGCCTACAATCCAAATACAAGTTCATAAATACTCAAACTTCCACAAACTACAATACTAATATAATAGTTTAGGTTCTTTATTTGTTCACCCATTCCCATTACTCTAATGCATTAAAATTAAGCATTAAGAAGGAGCTCTTACCTTGAGCTTATATTTCCTTCTCTCCTTTCCAATTCTTCTCCTCTCTTTCTTGCACAAATCGGTCACATGGGGAATGGAGTTGCCAAACTCCATTCCCATCCCCCAAAGCACACAAAACAAGTATAGTTAACATACTAACCCTTGAATTAATGCTAGTTCATAGAAATGTTTAAAGCAAGTTTTCTAGGGTTTACCTTTGGGGTGTTTTAGGAGGGGTTTTAGCCCTTGGTTCAAGAAGGAGAATCCACCACCTTTGCAAGGTGAAATTGATGCTCAAAAGAGAGAGAAAAATAAGGCATTACAAAGGGCCAAAAATCGGCTACCAAAAGAAGGTGGAGAAAACTTGTATCTTTTATGGAGATTTTTACCTTAATGGAGTGAGGAGACTCCAAGCTTTAATTTGGTACCACTTTCTCTTCAAATGCACAAAACCCATGGTGATGAACTTTCTCATTTTGAGATTTTGAAAAGAGAGAAGTGTAGAGGATGATGAGGGGAGTAAGAATATGTAGTTATTTTTACATTTGGAGCTCACATGGAGGTAGAGCAGGGAATAGAAGAAGGGAAGCCATTGTTGTTGTTGGGGGAGCTCAAAATCGCCAACCAGCAGAGAGAGGAGGGAGAAATCGGCTGGGTGAGGAAGGAGGGAGGTGAGAGAAGAGTGAAATGAGTGAATGAGGAGAGAGAGTCCCCCTTTTACTTTTGTACTTTTTACTTTTAGCTTTTGATTTACTTATTTGTTAGTTGTGTGTGTGAGAGAGAGGGGTTGATTAACCCATTAAAAACCGGCTCCCACATGTATTACTAATTGGAGCGTTTTTCGTCTTTTACAGAAAACGCCCGTTATTTTGCCCGGTTTAGGTACTATTCACTAACCGGGCCTGTGTTTCCGGAATTTTCTCGTTTCTTTAATTTTATTGGTTATTAGGCCTCCATTAATGCTTAATTATTGTTATTTAGTGATTTATAATTTTTTTACGGGTTCGTTTGACCACTTAAAATCACGTTTTCGGGTTTTCTCGAAAAACGCGCGCTAAAGCTCTATTAGCGTTTTAATACATTATTTGGTTCCGTTTTCTTCAGGAGTTGTTCCCATATATTATTTTGGTCTTATTAAACCTTAGGAATCCATATGATACGCTAACCGGGGTCTCATACCTCCTATGGTTATTTAACGCTTATTTAGCGTTTTTCGCTTTTTAAGCGCTTCTTTATTTCTTTTGGATTTATTTTCCTTACCAAAATTACTTAGGCACTATTAGGCCCTTAAATACCATATTAAAATATTTTAATCACCATATTTATGTTCGGGGTATTTCAGTATCAAAATTTATATTAATTAACTATCATAATTTATACCATACATTTTTAAATTATATTTTTTTCTACCAATTTGAATGATTTATTCTAAATATATTATATCATATTTTTAAATAATATTCAGAATTTTTCAAAAAAACATAAAATAATTTAAATTGGTAGAAAAAATAATTCAAAAAATGTATGGAAAAAATTATGGCACTTAATTGGTATAAATTATGGTACTTAATTGGTATAAATTATAGTACTTTATTAGTATAAATTAGTTGAAAATTGGTATAAATGATGTGTTTAAGCACTATATTTTTTTTATGGTACTGAATCATTTTTACAAAAGTCTAAGGTGTCGTTCGGTAACTAGATTAATCTTAAATGTCCAGATAAAGCTGCCTTTATTTTTTTGAAAAAAAACTAGGTCTATCAATTGGATGTTCGGTAGGAACATCTATTTAAAAACTAGCTTTATCGGGCAACATACCCAAAACACCCTTCTTCTACAGTACTACTATTTTAACTGAGTAGACATTAAATGCGTAGACTAACCCACCATTAACAACGAACCCACGAGATCTTATACCATTAAAGATTATTAAATTCAATCGCACACAAGATTGAAGACCCAGAATCGAATTTCTATTCTATCGGATCGACCAAAACGAAAAGAATTTTGCTTTTGGTACTGTCAACAACAATGAAAGAGGAAGAAAGAGAATATATCTCCGGTAGGGAGAGCCAGATGCGTACTACTTTCTACACCCATGAATAATAATTAAATTAGGACAAACAGTAACAATACTTACTAATGCGATTTCAAATGTTCTGGAATCAACAATAGGTATATAAAAAAACTCGAGATAGCAGTTCAAAAAAGCAATATGAGGTGAGAGTAATGGTGGTTTTATACGGTAGCAGAAGGAGGTAGAAGGAAAAGGGAAAGAGAGTGTGTTGCTTACTTGGCAATGGCAATATGTGTAAATTTTGGAAAAGGACGAAGGGTAAACTTGTATTTTTAACTGGGTCAAAAAATCCCAAAAGCAGCTTAATGTCCCAAAAGCAGCAAAACTAACATTTATGATAAAGGTCATTTTGAGCATTTATCAGACCTTTATGTTGCTGCTTTTTGAAAAAATAAAGTTGCTTTTTGTGGAAAAGAAGTAGAGTAAAGCTAGTTATCGAACAGTACGTAAGAAAAATATTAATTTTTTAATATTATATGATATTTTGATTTTTTTCAATTTTTTTATAATATTTTGTAATATTTTTATAATTTATAGTATTTTAATTTTTATAATGATTTTTTAACACTTATGAGTATATTGTAAATTTTATACGTACATTGTTACTAATAGGGACATTTTTTTTCGTTCTGATCAATGGCTATAGTGATATTTTATAGACTTTTGTAAAAATATAATGACATTTTGTGACTTTTTAAGGTATTTCATGAATTAGCTATAAATATAGTGGCATTTCATGAAATTTCTCATTATTCTTCATGGTGATTAGTATGTTTTCTAGTAAGTCTGCTGCTCTTGTTTTGCCGCATTAGAATCCAAATCATGTTATGTTTCATTATCTAAATTTGTGGTGTAACATCTATATGTGTGGTGTAATCCAGGGCGGACTGAAGAGGGGTCACGTGACTTTTGTAAAAAAATTAATTATAGTAAGTTTTAATGTAGTTTTTTATAAAGTAGTAGATATTTTATGTCTTAGTGATTCCACAACTGTCATAAAAATAACTATAAAAATTTTTATTTGTCAGTGACCCATAATTTTCAATCTCTGGGTCCGCCCCTGGTGTAATCTAGGTCAGTTTGACTATGTTTAAGTTCCCTTTTATTTGAAAAGAAATGTGATAATGTATACATTTCATTTTTCGCATGATCACTATATCAAAAATAGCAAACAACCATAATTTTTGAAGTAAAATCCAACCTAGAAGTTATTCTTTTATTGGAGCGGACAATGTGCAGCTAAGTGAAGATTTGGCACCATAAGAATTAAGATTTCCAACTAACAAAGTTGCACAAAGGTACACCTTGGAAATAATGAGAAAATAGAGTGATATTTTAACCGGACCTCAATACGAGGAGGTATTGTAGTGAAGAAAAAAAATGTATTTTAAGATCTTAAGATAATCATTTGATGATGTGATTTTATATAGCGGACCGGAGGAATAGAGGGGAGGAGAAAAGGACCCTCATTCGTCGCCCGAGATCAGCAACTCTAGCCGGCTCTCCTCGCTTCAGCGGCAGCCACTCGAAAGGAAAGAAGGCCACAGTAACTGCTCATCTATAAATGGGTTTCGTTTACAATCAAATTGGAAGATATATTTAGAGATTCACGTTATTGTTACCTCATTTATGCAATAAAATAGATATTTTTGATGGCCAATACTAGAAAAGTACTAAGCAACATAATCATAAAAATAATAATATCAATAATTTGCTGTAAAGAAGAATAACAATCACTCCAATCTTACGCAGAATTCAGCAAGCAGACCTCACAGTCTTCTCCCACATATCGCTTCAATCTCCCCCAAACTTCTCATCCTCATCCCTCTCTCTCTCTCTCTCGTTCTTCCCATCTCTCAGAATTCATCGCCAATTCAATTCAACGAATCAAAACCCTCTCTGTACGTCTCCCTCCCTCTCGTCGTCTTCCCCAGCCGCTTTTTCTTTCTTTTATAGTTTTTGTTCGTACTCTCCACCTACAACACACAATTCACACCCGTTCTCAGACCATTCCTAGCCGCCTCTCCCCCTCTCTCTCTCTCATCTCTACCACGTGTTTCTTCCTTTCCGTCTTCACCTTCTTTCCACCTGGGTACCCCCTCTCTCTCTTTATCTGTATCCCTTTCCATCTCTGCTCTGATTGGCGGCTCCAATGAGTCCGCTAACCCTTCTTCACCATCAGAGTCACTCCAGAAATGAAACCGCACTGATTTCAACGAAAATTAGATAGATTGCCTTTTTGAAATTTTAAATTATTGGAAAGAAATTAGTTAGGTTACGATGAACAATCATACTGGTCAGATGATAATTCATCATCGCTTCTAATGGAAGCATTCACATCCTTCGACTTACCCTCCTCCTCTTCCGCCGCGGCCGCACACGCCTGGAACCCTCCTCATGCCTCCTCCATCTAACCGCTCACAACAACCCCAACAACTTTCCGCTGCCGGACCCACTTTCAATCCTCTCCCGACCGACGAATGCCCATTCCAACTTGCCAACACCAGAAGCCTACCGTGGAGGGGGGTGACGACGTTGTCCCAAGACAATCTTCACACTCCCTCCAAACACTAATCGACAGCGCCACCGAGCACTGGACCTATGCTATCTTCTGGCAGTGTAACGTCGGCCTAGATGGCCTACCATTCCTCGGATGGGGCGACGGATACTACAAGGACGACTCCACGAAGACGGCTGCCTCTTCCTCCAGACCGATGAATCCAGACGAGCAGGAGCTCCGGAAGCACGTACTCCGACAGCTTAACTCGCTCATCTCCGGCGTCCCTTCTTCCCCTGGCTCTGGCGGTAACGATGGCGTTGTCGAGGGTGATGTCACCGACACCGAGTGGTTTTACCTCATCTCGATGACCCAGGCTTTTCCTTTCGGGGTGGATCTGCCGGGTCAGTCCTTCCTGACGTCGAGTCTGATTTGGGCGTCGGGTCCGGATCGACTCCAGAGCTACCCCTCCCAGCGGACACAAAAAGGTTGTACGCTCGGTCTTCAGACCATGGTGTTCATTCCAACCAGGAATGGAGTGCTTGAGATGGGCTCTACCGACCTCATCCACCAGAGCCAGAATCTCGTCAATAGGGCTAGGGTTATGTTCGATTTCGGATCTGGGGATGGTGGTATCAGCAATGGTAATTTGGGTAATAACTTGGGATTGGTCTGGCAACAACAGCAACAGCAACAACAATCTCAACTCTTTCGTCGGCGCCGCAGTTGGATCAAGACGAATCCGATCCTGCTGAGATGTGGATCAGTGAGCCGGTGGGTGGGGATGGAAGGGATGGTGGGTTATTGAACAGTTCTGGTGGGCATGTGATTCCAGGTGCTGGATACAATTTTTCTGCAGACAACAACAATACAACTACGACCAGTAATAGTAATCAACTGCAGTTAAAACCTGTGCAATTGGAAGTCCGGAACTCGAATGGATTGACAGAGAATTCAAGCGAGAAAGCCCAGAATCAGCAACACCAACATCAGAATCATCAGCAACAACAGCAGAATCAGTACCAACATCAACAGAACCAGCACCAACAACAACAGAATCAATACCAACAACAACAGAATCAGCAACAGCAACAGAGTCAGCACCACCAACAACAGAAACATCAACCACCACCCCAGAGACAAGGACAGGGACACTCTCCTACCAGCAGGGAGATGAATTTCACAGAGTTTGGGATAAAGCCTGAGTCTGGGGAGCTGCTTAGTTTCAGTGGTGAGAACAAGCGAACTCCTCCCTTTGCAGATGGGAGTGGGGGCCAAAACCAGACCTTAAATGGGTCATCCAATCATCTCATGTTTGGTGGTGGGGGGTGGAAGAAAGCAACAACAAGAACAAGAAGAAGTCTCCTGCCGCCAAATCCAGCGTGGAAGAAGGTATGTGGTCTTTTAGTTCGAGTGTGGTTATGCCATCCTCCATGGTAGTCAAGTCTGGTGGCAACGATTCAGACCACTCCGACTTGGAAGCCTCAGTGGTTAGAGAGGCTGATTCGGGCAGGGTAGTCGTCCCTGAAAAGAAGCCTAAAAAACGTGGCCGGAAGCCAGCCAATGGGAGGGAGGAGCCCTTGAATCATGTGGAAGCAGAAAGACAGAGGAGGGAGAAGCTGAACCAGAAATTCTACGCCTTGAGAGCTGTTGTCCCCAATGTGTCAAAGATGGACAAAGCATCTCTCTTAGGGGATTCTATCTCCTACATCAACGAGCTCAAATCAAAGCTTCATAATGCAGAGATGGAGAAGGAAGCGTTGATGAGTGACATGGAGGGTTTAAAGAAGGAGTTGGTGGTAAGCAGAGATCAATCGAGATTCCCGTCATCAGCTTCCTCTTCTCAGTCTATGCAACAACAGCAAGATTATGAGAGCAAGTTGAAGAGCCCGATAATGGAAGTAGACATAGATGTGAAGATCATTGGGAGGGATGTGATGATCAGGATGAATTCTTGCAAGAGGAATCATCCTGCTGCTAGGCTAATGGTGGCATTGATGGAATTGGAGCTAGATGTCACGCATGTGAGTGTCTCTGTGGTGAATGATTTGATGGTCCAGCAGGCAACAGTTAGGATGGGGAACCGGTATTACAGTCAGGAGCATCTTCAGATGACACTGGCAGCTAGGGTTTCAGGTTCGAGGTGAAATAAGTGTGGGGGGATGTTGCACATTCTTATTATTATGATTATTATTACCAGGGACCGGGGTGATGTCAAGGCTAGTTTCTCTGGGTGTTCAAGGCTGGATTTTTGAGGGCAATTGTTTAGTTAGGGGTGTGCTGTTCACTTTGTTTAAACCTACCTAGTCTTTGTATAATACATTGCAGGTAAAGGTGGAGTTTGTCCTTATTTTTCCTTGAAAGTTATGATACCCAGTTCGGTTGATTAGCAAAGAGATACAGAGAGATAATGCAGGAGACTAGCTGAATAAGCTTCTGAATAAGAGCTTTGCTTGGTAACAATCTCTGTTTTCCCATTGTTGTGTATAGGTGGCAATATGAATGAACGGTTTTTGCATGACCAAAAATGGGAATTTGAAGCTTTTTTAGCAATCTCCTAGGTCTGAGGGGTCTTTACAGTCCGTAGATCTTTCATTGTATATATAAATTTGTGAAGCAATGACAATGAATGAGTAGTTCTGGATGTCTCTTTGTCTCACTCTCTCTTTATATATATTAACAGAAAGGCAGTTGGCATTATGACATGTTAATTTAGTCATTCTCCATGATCTTCTTTGGTTCGTTGATGATAATTTCTCACGTTAGGAAATTACAATTGATATTTGAACCACTGGCTTATATTTCTGTCTTTTCACTTTCAAGTGGGATTTGCTTATGCCAGCAGGATTTGGTTGGTCATGATTGTGTGGATGACGTTCTTGACATAAACGGAAGCAACCAAACAAGTCTACATCAGATAACTGGAACTTTGGGGTTTTGCTACTTTTAATGACGAGTTATGTGTTTATTTAGTTTCCCATTTCTGGGTAGTGTTGCTCTGCCTTGTTCTTCACTAGTGTCTTTATGAGGGTAGTATGTCTGTTTTAGACAGATTTTTGATCCATCCTGGGCTGGGTTTTTGCTGGGGATTAACTGCACCGATATCTTTGTTGGGTTCTGCACCAGGCATTTTTGTTACAGATATGTGCATTCTAGTCGTACCAATTACTTACCATTCTGTATATCTGAAATGATATATGCGTGTGCTTTTTCTTCGTTAGCTGATTGCTCCAGCTTGTTGGATTAAAACTTAAGTCTCATTCTTTTGTATAGCTGATAATCTAGCTAATGTCAGTTTAAAGTTAGAAAAAAGTAGAGAAAAATAGTTGATATGATAATTGATGTGTGTGACATACAGAGACAATAAAACTACTGATCAAATAAACTTGTGCAAAGAAAGAGGCCTAAGTACTGATATGAAACATTAAGGCTTCGTTCGGTTGTGGTCTTTTTATGTCATATTTGTGGCATATGTGTATTTGGTAGTTTTGGCAAAGATGCCAATATTACCCCTTTGACTGTTCGGTGGCCGCAGTCGCTAGGTTTTGTTGGAGATGCGCCTATTTGGACGCTGAACTCCTTCGCGCCGCATCTTCTTCCTCCGTTGTTCTCTGTTCTCCCTTGTCGACCTTGCTTGTTGTTTTGCAAATGTGTCGCTAAAGCCCGTAGCTGCCCGGGCGTGTCGTCTTCTACCTCCCTTCTCCTTTCTTTTCTTGTGCTACTTCCGTTTTTGGGTGTTTGATCTCGTTATCGCCGGCTCACCGCACACAGGTAAGTGAAGCGTTGTGCACTTCGTTTCTTCCCCTTCCCCTTTATCTTCTACCTCCGACTCTCACCGGTGGTTCAATTGCTTCACCGGTTCTTCTGTGACCACTTTCTCCCTGAATCTTCTTCGACATCTTCGTCGCTTTCTGTTTTGGTCCTGGCTTTCGACCTTGGTAAGTTACCCTGCTTCCGATTTGCTTCTGATTTGAGATTAAAGGAAAGAAATCGGGTTGAGACCCTAACACCCGGCCTGCATTTGTGTGCTGCTTCGGGTGTTTTTTGTTTTCTGATCTGCTTCACGCTTTGTTTGTTTAGCTAACTGGTTGGTTCATGCGCCGCTCCCTTTACTCCTTCTCCCGCTTCGGTCGTATCATCTACTTCTCCAAGGTACACATTTACGGCATTTAAATCTTTATGCATGTGCTTGAGAATCCATGCTCTGCTGTGGACTCGAATCTGGCCTGTGGAATGTTTCTGGAATTGTGGTTATTTGGTTTGAAATCGCTTGGAGCATTAGATCTGGAATGTTTCTGGAATTTGTGGTTATTAGGGTTGAAATCGGTTGGATCATTTGTTCTGGAATGTTGGTGGAATTTGTGGTTATGTCGGATGAAATCCGTTGGAGCATTTCTTCTTGAATTGTTTCTGGAATTGTGGTTGTTTGCGTTGAAATCGGTTGGAGAATTAATTTGTTGTGGCATTCCTTGCTTGTCTGGTTATTTCGGATGAAATCTGTTGGAGGAATTCTTCTGGAATTGTTTCTGGAGTTGTGGTTATTTGGGTTGACATTGGTTCGAGAATATGTTGTGCCATTCCTTGCTTATCTGGTGGTATTCAATGGTTTAATTACGACATCTGTTGGAAATTCAATTGTTGTTCCTATTTGGTTAGCTTCGTTCTAATTAGATGGTGGTGATCCAGGAACTGAAAATAATGTTGACATTAATAAAATTGCCCACAAAATTGCGGACAAGTGTAAGACACCCGTCATTTGTCCTAAACTGGAACTCATGCTTATAACGGCCGCCCCACATTAGGATGTACCCGAAACACCTTGCCCCGATTCCGAAAAATTTGATTCGAACAGATACTAAATTATGGGTCGTTCTATTGTGGTAGACGCGGTAGTTATAAGTACAGTTGTTCCTTTAGTTGGCAATTGGGTGTTGAGTGTCTACGCTTGTCTGCTCAGCGATGATGAGGGCAAACAATCTCTGAGCTGAATAGCCCCGAACAATAAAATGAAGCGATGACGAGGACAAAATAACTCTGAGCTTAATTGGTAGAACAACATCGTTCGTGATCAGTTGATGGTGGGTGACGTGATGAAGCAACCAAATGGCATCGAGAGTACTCCACCAATCTACAGAGAAGACGCAACAATGATGGAGCGGCGGCAGATGGCTATCAATTAGGATGTTAGCGATTATTAGTAGCACAACTTTATTGAATTGTTGTACATTTTGAGACTAAGTAATTGTACATTCGTTGTTATAACGTTGTATTAATAACAATTGTGTTTTGAAATTGAAAATAAATTTCTAAAAGCATAGTTCATGCATATATAAATATTAAAATTGTCCAATAACAATTGACCACACATTGGTAGTTGATACTAAATTGAATTCCAATTTTATCTACTTATAGATGGCCGATGAACAACGCAAAAAAACATCTAAGGGAAAGAAGGGAAAGGCAATAGATGGTGGTGAAAGTAGCCGTACCAATGTCACGTGGGACGATCAACAAACAAGTTGTCTGATTGCACTAATGGGTCGACACTATGCACACTCTCTTGGACGAAATGGAGAGGTAATAAGCAGAACCGTTAAATGGCCAGATGTTTTGAAGGAATTCAATGCCATCTGCAAGAAGGACTACACTTACGCCAATTTCAAGTCCAAAAGGGAAGGAATTAAACATCAGTGGGCGGATTGGAAAAGGCTGAAGGGTTCAGGCACTACGGGCATTGGGTGGTCTGCTAGCAAGCGTACGATTGATGCTACTGATGAGTGGTGGGACGCTAAAATAGCGGTACACACAATTAATTGGTTAACATTCTAAATTGTTTTTTTTCATTTGAACATGACTAACTGTTTTTGTATTCCGTAGGAGGATAGCTCGTTCTTGCGCTTCAGGACTAGGGGCTTCAGTCCTGAAGAAGAGGACCACCTCCAGCTAGTATTCGGTGACTGTGACGCGAAGGGGAAGAACAAGTTCAGCATGGCCACTCCTATCCCGACGTCAGACGTCGGTGATACTGAGGGAGAGCTCGATGGTTATCGGCCTTCGTTCCAGAGCGACTACACCGACGGGAGCGAGTCCTTCATCAACAACATGGGGGCGATAAACTTGGACGATGAGTTTATCCCCATGTCAGCTTACGATGCCACAGAGACTCCGACACCTACTTCTACCCCTACCGGGCCAGCTGCGTCGTCTTTTAGGAAAAAGGTCTTCTGAGTCTGATGATTCTTCCGGATGTAAGAAGCAGAAGAGGGTTAGGAAGAAGGACCGACATGCGATGCAGTTGGACATGATTGCAGAGCGTGGTTCTGGAGTGCAAGATGCGCTTCATAAATCAAATCAGTTGTTGGAGGCGTTCACACAGAAAGCTATCAGTATTCAAGATGATCAGTGGACCGAAAATGAAGCCGCTCAAGTTCTGCACAGTATACCAGAGGTGAGGGATGATGAGGAGTTGCTAGCAGATGCCGCAGTGGCCCTGGAGGTTCCGAGCCGTAGGAAAATGTTCAAGGGCATGATGGAACAGGGAGGAAAAAAATCTGCCCTAGCATACATCAACTCCCTTGTGCGGAGTCAGCGCTCTTCTAGGTCTTAGTTTGTTTGTTAGTCTTATCTTCTGAGGGATGTACTTTGTTTATTTGTAGAACTATATCGGCTTGTATTAAGTGTACTCTCGTGTGGATGTTGGACTTTGTTTTTCCTAGAACTAGATTTGCTTGTAGAACTACTAGTATTTTTTTTCCACAAATGCGCATCATTTTGGGAGCGTTGTATTATATAACTACATGTGTGTGTAGTTTTTGCGCATAACTGTTGTATGTTGATTGTTTTACATTCCTTAATGAATTTGATTATGCATTATTATTGTTTTCATGTCATAGTAAATTATCGGAATTCTTTTAACAGATATCATGGCCGACGAAGATTTCGCTACACGTATATTGAATGATCCACAAGCATTTTTGCAATTTGTAACCGCGATGAGAGGTATTCACCAAGAGGCAGTTAACTTCATTGATGACACCACCTTAATACTTGCATCACACCGACACAACATTCCCCTACCTATTCCCATGCATGACAATGAATTCACCGGGGAAATGTGGGTTAATGCTCTACTTAGGAGCAATCCAAAAAGGATTCACAATGCCTTAAGGATGGATAAGGATTCGTTCCTCCGTTTGTGCGAGATGATGGAAGTAAAGTATGGGCTGAAGCGCACACAACACGTCAGCATTCAAGTTGACATAGCACTGTTCTTGTACATACTAGCTCACAAAACATCGAACCGACAAGCTTGTGAGAGATTCAGCCTGAGTCCAGAGACTGTTAGCCACCACTTCAAGAGGGTATTGGGTTTGATGTGGGCATTCGGACACGACTACGTAAAGCCTAATACTGACGAATGGGCTACAATTCATCCAAAGCTTGCTGGGGACCCTCGTTACGACCCGTACTTTAAGGTATCGGATTAATCACCTCATGAGACTATGTGTGTTTCATTCATTGGTAATTATCTGTTATATTTTCACCTAATACTTTGCAGGATGCCATTGGAGCGTTGGATGGTACCCACATTAAAGTCATCATACCAGGACCGTACAATGGAGTACCGTGGTAGGAGCGGCCACCCAACGATGAACGTGCTCGGGGTGTGTGACTTCAACATGTTATTTACGTTTGTGCTTACAGGATGTGAGGGATCAATGCATGATGCACGTGTCCTTCACGAGGCACGATCTGACCTCAGCATGTGCTTCCCTGAACCACCCCCAGGTATGATAATCGTGACTTACCAAACTATGAATAGAATATGTTAGTGTTACTATTGGGTAACCAAAAAATGTGCTTTGCAGGAAAATACTACTTAGGTGATAAGGGATACGCAAATCGTAATGGTGTAATGGCCCCATACTTCAATAACGCTGCTCACCCCACCCAATTTAGAGGAGCTCCACCAACGACTGTAAAGGAGCACTTTAATAGATCGCATTCATCACTAAGAAGTGTCATTGAGAGATGTTATGGAGTGCTGAAGAAAAAATGGAAGATACTGGGCAACGTTCCACCGTACGATGTCAATGACCAGAGTCGGATTATTAGTGCGTGTTTCGCATTGCATAACTATGTGATGTTGAACAAACCTGCCTCGGACACCTCAGCCAGTGTTGACGGGGGAGGAGGAGAAGGAGGGGGAGAAGGATCCGTGTGATGATGATGATGATGATGATGAAGACGAAGAACACTTGCCCGATGATGACCCGGATGAGCTTGCCGATCCTTTGAGCATGACTAATATGCGTAACCAGATAGCTGATGCTGTATATGCTAATAGGCGTTGAATTCTCAAAAAACAATATTTTATGTCGTATGAACTTTTATTGTATTAAATTAATCGACGTTTGGGTAAGGAGAACACTACGACGGTAACGACTGTTGTTTAAGTTTGAGTTTATGTTTTTGAATTTCACTTAATAATATTTGCTTAGACTCAATTGTTGTATTACTAGAATGAATTGATTTTTCATTGATCAGTCGGATTATTAACAAAGAATAATAATATTTAATGGCTATAATTGAATATCTGTATATATTTTAACTTATTTAACGACAGACTGTTTTTAAATGTAACAGAAAATATGTTTAGCTGAATAGCATGTAGTTTTATTCTTTACAAATATATGTTAAAATTTTATTCATAGATTAAATTAATACGTATACATATTATAAATTAATTGTCAATAAAAAATTAACAAAGAATAATAATATTTAATGGCTATAATTGAATATCTGTATATATTTTAACTTATTTAACGACAGACTGTTTTTAAATGTAACAGAAAATATGTTTATCTGAATAGCATGTAGTTGTTTATTCTTTACAAATATATGTTAAAATTTTATTCATAGATTAAATTAATACGTATACATATTATAAATTAATTGTCAATAAAAAATTAACAAAGAATAATAATATTTAATGGCTATAATTGAATATCTGTATATATTTTAACTTATTTAACGACAGACTGTTTTTAAATGTAACAGAAAATATGTTTATCTGAATAGCATGTAGTTGTTTATTCTTTACAAATATATGTTAAAATTTTTTCATAGATTAAATTAATACGTATACATATATAAATTAATTGTCAATAAAAAATTAACAAAGAATAATAATATTTAATGGCTATAATTGAATATCTGTATATATTTTAACTTATTTAACGACAGACTGTTTTTAAATGTAACAGAAAATATGTTTATCTGAATAGCATGTAGTTGTTTATTCTTTACAAATATATGTTAAAATTTTATTCATAGATTAAATTAATACGTATACATATTATAAATTAATTGTCAATAAAAAATTAACAAAGAATAATAATATTTAATGGCTATAATTGAATATCTGTATATATTTTAACTTATTTAACGACAGACTGTTTTTAAATGTAATATAAAATATGTTTTAAATTTTATTCATAGATTAAATTAATACGTACACGTATTATAAATTAATTGTCAAATATAAAATTAAAAAATAATAATAATAATTAACGGCTATAATTTGATTTCAACATATATTTTAACTTCACTTACAATTTTTTTTAACACTACTTTTAAAATTTTATTTGTAACACTAAAAACAGTAAACACTGCACATAACTAACATAACTAACTTTATTCAAAACAGCCAGACGAAACCGCCGTCTGCCTAACACTTTTTTCAAAACAACCATAAAACAACCAACATAAAACAACCAACAAAACTACCACAAAACAACCAACCAAAACAACCAGACCAAAACTACCACATTTCTACCATCACTTTTGGCAACCGAACGCAGCCACTATGATAGAACTCATTTTACAAATGCAAGAATAATACTAGAGTTCTAATTCGGACTAAACGAATTCTTGAAAAAACATTGTCGTTTAAAAAAGGAGATATACAACGAAACGACAGAGTTTAAAATAAAAAATAATAAGATAAGTGAATGAAACAAAAGAGACGGGTCTAGAAACCGGACTGTTGTTGGAAATTCATTTTCGAAAATCATGCATTTATGAAATGCTTTGAAAAGGATTAAAAAACGATGGTTTCGTTTCGGCATGCACGCTAATACGTTTTGAAAAAAAGAAAGGCGACGACCCCTATCATTATTTCGCAATTTGCTTTATGGGGTGAGAATTTTTGGTGTCTACAGATGGCTCCCCTTGATTCAATTCTGCAACAGAAGGTTTGCAGGATTGGATCAAGGTTGACGGGACGCCAAAAATTCTCACTGCAGCTTGGGCATTCCCAAGTGTGAGATATGAGTACCATACGAGTGGGGACTTATAACGGCCCCGACTAGACTTCGGCGTCTAGCGCTAGGACTTATGACGGGCCTAGAATGTGATAGTCGATGGTATGAGGGCTAACGACGGGCCTCAACTAGATCTCGGTGTCTAGCTCTAGGTCTAAAGACTAGAATACGACCAATCTACCTATGCATGAGGACTAAAGACGGGCCTCAACTAGATCTGGGTGTCTAGCTCTAGGACTGATGACGGGCCTAGAATGCATCTTCGAATTGTATGAGGACTAACGACGGGCCTCAACTAGATCTCGATGTCTAGCTCTAGGACTAAAGACGGGCCTAGAATACAACCGGTATATGTTATGCATGAGGGCTAACGACGGGCCTCAACTAGATCTCGGTGTCTAGCTCTAGGACTGATGACGGGCCTAGAATACATCTTCGAATTGTATGAGGACTAACGACGGGCCTCAACTAGATCTCGATGTCTAGCTCTAGGACTAAAGACGGGCCTAGAATACAACCGGTATATAAGTTATGCATGAGGGCTAATGACGGGCCTCAACTAGATCTCGGTGTCTAGCTCTAGGACTGATGACGGGCCTAGAATGCATCTTCGAATTGTATGAGGACTAACGACGGGCCTCAACTAGATCTCGATGTCTAGCTCTAGGACTAAAGACGGGCCTAGAATACAACCGGTATATAAGTTATGCATGAGGGCTAATGACGGGCCTCAACTAGATCTCGGTGTCTAGCTCTAGGACTGATGACGGGCCTAGAATGCATCTTCGAATTGTATGAGGACTAACGACGGGCCTCAACTAGATCTCGATGTCTAGCTCTAGGACTAAAGATGGGCTAGAATACAACCGTATATAAGTCATGCATGAGGGCTAATGACGGGCCTCAACTAGATCTCGGTGTCTAGCTCTAGGACTGATGACGGGCCTAGAATGCATCTTAGGAGTTGTATGAAACTCACTGCGGCAAGTGGTTAATCCGAAGTTGTTTGTGGTGGTAGATTGTCTTGAGGATGGCTTTGATTGTGGATTGATCCGGGATTGGATGCTTTTCGGTTGTTTTCATGAGGGATGTGATAGTCGAATGTTTTTTGTTGATGTGGCCCTTGACTTTGTCAGTGTGGGACTTGTGCTTTGGTTTTGCTTTGATAGTCTCGCCCGATGTGCACTATAGTTTCGGGATTTGATAGAACTCTTGGCTCCAGAGTTTCGAGATGGCTCCGGTATGGCTCCTGAGTTTTTTTTTGTTTTGATTTTGGTGATTTGGGTAATCGGTCTTTGAATGAATTTTTTTTTAAGAAGAGTGACTTTTAGAACTCGACGGTTTCGATATGATTGGGTGACTTCGATATGATTTGAGGGCTCCGGTATGATCGGATGGCTCTGGTGCGGTCAGATGGCTCCGGTTTGATTTGTGATTCCCTTGTGAGCAACGGCTCTGGGACGGTTGGTGGGTTTCGATTTGGATTGAGATTTTAGGGGCGGTTGGAGGGTTTCGATTTGGATTGAGATTTTGGGTCGAATGGTGGGTTGATGTGATTGGTGGACCGTTGCTGTGTTTTGACGTATTTTGATGTGGTAGATAACTTCTTAGTCATGGATGAATGGTTTGGTCCGGTTATGACTTTAGGTCCTCATAATGGCTCCAAGATAGCTCGGGATGGCTCCGGGGAGGCTACGAGATTGCTCCATTTGATGATAGTGGTGAAGAAAGAGGAACTTTCGCCTGTGAGGTGGTCGCACCTTGGGCGGGCTGCCTACGTACTCAATTTTGTATTGAGATCAGACCTGACGTAGTTCGAAACTCTGTAGGCAAGGCCCTGGTGACGAAATGGATCCGATATGGATTTGAGGTGGCTCCCGCATGGCTTCAGTTTGGTTCTGGACATGGTGTTGATGAGGCTCGAGCATGACGCTGGATGGCTCCAACTTTGACTTCTTTATCGGAAGTTACGCTTTGATAGCGGCAACTAGAGTCGACTTTCCACGAGACTAGGTAGAGTACTTACAAGTCGGATGTTGATGATGGAATGATAAATGTAGACATTGAGTGCTAAACGAGATGCAAAATGCATATGCAGTTTTTTTTTGAAGAGAAGGTATGGTCCTATCTCTATTACTACGGGGTTTACGAGTATAGGACATCTTTGATTCAATCTTGAGTGATTGTTGAACGGGAATGCGTGAATCACTTTCCTCTCATGGAGGGATGCGGGTTAATCTCTCGTGAGTATGGTCGTGTGTGCTAATGCCGTGATGATACTCTTGATGCTCAGAACAGTATTTTCCTTAGAATTCCTTTTGAGGTTCTGGACTTTCCGATCCTTACAAATCTCTCACCTGCAATGGATAGGTTGTTTATGATTTGGTGCTTCGATCAAAGAGTCACTCGCACTCGAAAACCTTGTAAGGTAAGGTTGCGCTCATTCGCTCATGGTCCCTTTGGTATGACAGGACATGTTGACAACAAGTACGAAGCTTATGATTCATGTTCCAGATCCGATACTTTCAGTTAACGCTCATCAACTAACGAGTCGGAGGTCTTTTATTGGGTTATAACGGGGCTGTGAGGAGTGATGTGCGTCACATGGGACTGGAGGGTTTATTTGAGAATTGTGGAGCTTTTGTACAATGAGGACATGTTTCACCTTTACCATGGGTGGAATGATTAGACGGGTTTTGATAACCCTTTATCGGTTTCTTCGGGACATCATTGGTCCTTTTAATTTGTTCACCTCATTCTTGCCTCTTTTGGTGTACGATTTTCACTTTCTTCTCATTTTTGTGTTTTTTGAAATTGCATTTGGCTCATCAACTTTCCCAAGCATTCTCTGCTTTGTATTTGGCTTTCAACTTTGGAGTTGCATTGACTCATCAATCTCCTTGAACATTTTCGGTGTTTTTTTTTGTTTGGCTTTAGAGTTGCATTGACTCATTGGTTTCTTCGAATATTTCATTCGTTGTTTTTTTTTTGTGAAAGATGGTGGGGAGGGGCCATGGCTCCGGCTCCTTCGAGATCCTCTATTGCAAGGGTGAGTAAGTATGTGTATGTGAGTTGGCATGCTGTGGAGCTTGTAGAAAAAGGTTTATCGTGAAAGGCTCAGCGGGGCTCACTAAGGGATGATGTAGAGGGCAGTTAAAGCTTTTTTTGTTTCGTGGAGGTTTTTACTCCTAAGTGCCTCGTCATTCTCATTAGTCAATGATTGTTTTCTTACTACTTCTCGAATCTTTGCATGAATCACAGTTCGTGTCTCGTTATCAACATTGATCTCGCTATGAATTGTGTCTCTCCATGTGCTGAAGGAATGCACAAGTCGCTCATGGTTTTACCTTTATAGACTCGCTCTATCTTCCCTCATCGCTCGGTGGATGGTCCAATACCCTCTTTTGGAATTCAAGAGAAAATACCGCTCTCGCACACTACTCACTTGGTTTGTGGTGCTGATTTTGATGAGACCCTTGTGTTCATTGACGGGTCGAGAGTTTAGCGGTTCACGCGCTTATTCAAACAATCAATCAAGATTTTTGCCAAAGACGTCGTTTCGATACGGAGTATGCAAATGCAACGATCTACCATGCAATGTGTTGTGATAATATGGAGTTACCATGTATAGGATGTGTCAAATGCTGAAAATGATGAATGAAGATGGTTGACTTCAAGTTTTGACTGAATGTCTGTTTTTTTTTTTGGATGCAATGCATGCGTGGTAAGGCTACGCCTAGTCTCGCTTGAGTCGGTTCCAGTTGATGGTCCATGAAATTCATCCCGTCAGTGTCGGTCCTGGATATGGTCTAACAGTTGGGGTTGTTGTCTAAGAAGTAACTCTCGAGCGAGGTCGGGTTGGTGATTGGCTCCTGGATTTTGGATTTTAGGGAGTGACAACTCCCGCATGGTAGCCCCACGATATGGAAACGACTGCACTCTTCTTCTTCTTCTTTTTTTTCTTCAATCATTCTGGTCACCGGTGCCCATGGTGATTATGGATTTGGAAAAGGCTTGAACTCCCTGGTGTTCTCCACTATCCCTCTGAAGATTAGTTTGGAGGTTGAGATATTGGGACGAAGGTTGGTGTGTGGCAAGTGACGACAAGACATGTGAGTGCGTGATGCTCATGAGTGTGGACGAGATTAATGTATTGCTGATGATTTTGGACTGACTGTAAGTGCATGTGACCTTTTTCATGAATGCAATGCATGTTTTTTGTTTGCGCTCGGTTGCATTTGTTGACATTGTTTATTTAGGGGATGCCTCCTGTAGATACCGTGAGTTTTCACCCCATAAAACAAAGTTGATGAATGATATATAGATGTGAGGGGTCGTCCCTTATTCGTTCTTTTTATTATACGTGTATGCCAGAAGAAACCAATTTTTAGAAAACAATTTTGAAAACGCGTGTTTTCAAAGTGGTGGATTTTCTCAATATGAATTTTGACACTCGGTCATTCGCAAATAAAATAGGGAGTGGGGAACCCTATACATATTGATCTAAATAAATTCGAAGGGAATGTATACACCTATACATGTACTCTATTTTAGAAATGGACAAGAGAGAAAAGAAATCATAGGGGAAAATCTATACATCATCAATTCTAAAAAGGTCATTAAAATGGGGATTTCGAGCTAAATTTCTTCTGAAGTCCTCTGGTCCGTCTTCGGGCTTCTGACTGACTGCTCGCGCTCGGACTCCTGATTGGCCGTTCGCTCGTCTTCGGGCGTTTGACTGGTTGCTCGCTCGAGTTCAGGTTGTTGCAGCGAAGCACTATTGTGATCAAACAAAACGGGTTGGTGTTCTTCTGATTTTCAACAGTTTGAACTTGAACCGGTGTTGCTGATTTTCGTGTCGCTTGACTCGGTTTGGTACACTTCTGGTTTTCGGCTCGAATCGTTGTTGGTTTTCATGCACTCCACTTGCTTCGATGAAGGAAAATGAGGGGTGTTTTTTGAGAAAGGAAAGGTGAATGATCGAGCACAATATCATTGAGAAAATCCACAACTTTTGTGAAAACACGAAATGACTAGTACACTCCACAGTAACGACCGCTACTCTTGAAGGTGGATTGAACTTCAAAATAGCGGGTCCCAACATGGGGAATAAATCATTTATTTTGAAATACGTTTGTGAAATTCAATTTTGAAAAATGTTTTCGAAAACTATTTTGAAAATCATGTTGGTGAAGAATGTTGTTTGAAATTCGTTTGTAGAAAGTAGGTTTTCGAAATCTACTTTTGAAAATTGTTTTGGAAATAACATTTCAATGAAACAAAGATTTTCAATGATGAAGTGACGGGTCCTAAAACCCCAAGTGTTTATGAGTAGAATTTAGGTGGGATTCTAAATTGAACGAGCTCGTAAAACATCTTTAGGAGATATGAAAAGAGATTCCGAACGTTTTGAAACAAATTGGTTTGAAGAAGTGACTTGCACACATGTATAGCATAAAGTAAATCGTGGCTATATTTGATGTGGAGCTGGAAGTGTTAATGTTGGGATAATCACTTTCCAGGTCAATTATGATTCCGTCTCACCGGGGAACTGTCGTCCCTTCACTATCATCTCTCGGGGTTTTTTCTCTGCTATGCCTTTGTGGGGTACGTCATCAAGAAAGTCCGGAGAGCTTAAGTTCGAAAGGTCAGGATACCCGAAGTGATAAGGAAACATACGCCACAGCCAGTGATGATCCGACACACTCACTTTTCGGGAAACTTGGGGAAGTACTGCATGGGGTCGGGTCTCCCCTCGTCTGCACGATAAGGTGTGTCCAAAGTCCAAATTATTCACTGACTACGTTGTGCCATGTGGGTATCCGGTAAATACGAGATCCTCTATGGACGTGTAGCGTGACATTGGGCTTTAAAGACACCCGTGGTGCAGAGGAATCATAGAGAGCTGAGCCCATGCAATCTTCGGGGTAAGGCAGAAGGGTGGTCAGACAGGCGGCATACAAAGGGTGAATTCCCATAAAACCCGTCCTAGACACCGGATTAGGCAGCTGGACACTGAAGGCTCAAAGGTCACTATATGCTGGCTTAGACTCGGGTAATGGAGGATATTTTTGGATCATGAGCTTCAAGGCGTTGGTCTTGGACCGTATTACCTCGTGGGTTAACTCCTTCTAGGAAGGACCCAACTCATGGGGAATCAACCGTGGACCGGTTGGGATCCCGTGACATGTGGATGAAGCGGGTAACACAGAGGAATGCATGTCTTACGCTACCCGATGCAGCAATGGGTTGACTCCTTCTAGGAAGGCCCCATTTACATAAGCAATAAATAAGCAATAACAATCAAGATACTATGTCATGCATGAAGAGCAGTAAACATAAGACAGTAACACACAACAATAATCACACAAAAGCGAAGCATGTAAATGGTAAAGCACACATGTGGCACTCAAGGTAATCTCGGACTTTAAACTCTCATCCTAACTATCCTCTTAACACCTCTAAGTGTGGAGTAGAGTAGCCTTAGTGGGTTTAGAATGAATCTCTTGGAGGTTTCGAAAGAAGTTGGGGAATCCTGACAATTTTGGATGGAGTTCAGTCTTCCTGACCAAGTTTTATGAGAAAAACTTACTCAAGTTCTCCCCAGCGGAGTCGCCATTCTGTGGAGGGTGATTTTTCGGTATGAGGGGGGTCTATCTAAATATGGTCTGACTGAGAAACCTAGATCCTAGAAAATGCCATTCTGTGGAGGGTGAAATCCCGTTATTATGGCATCCCTCAAATACCTACTAAATCGTCCGTCTTTCCCAGAAAGCATAAAGGGGAGTGCAAGTATGCACTACACCTGCTCTCAATGGGCTCCACGCGGACTTATGCCTTAAGGGCGGAAATTGACTAGAGTCGCCACCTAGTTTGACCTAAGGTACTAGGAAGGAAGTGAAGAAGGGTTCTAAGAACCGTTGGTTGACTCTGAATATATTGCCTATGGATGGGGCTTATCCGGTCATACTAGAGAATTCTGTGTGGGTTCGCACTGGGTTACACCCCTTAGAAGTGGCAACGACCACGACTTTGGATTGGTGCCCGAGGAAACCTCGGTCTCCGATTGTCGGGATTACCTTCTTTCAAAACCTTTTTAGAGAGATTCATTTAAAAGTCAAGGATAGAGTTAGGATAGGAGGAGAGAAAGAGAGTGAATGAGGCGAGCTTTTCTGCCAAGCTAGCGCCAAGAAGAGGAATTGCTGAATTCGGATAATATAGAATGATGGTTTGGGAAAACCGGGGGTTGAGTGGATAAACAAGACTTGAAGTCTGGTGGTTTGAAGTTTGTGGAAGCCGAAGAAGGCTTGAGCGTTTTGAGAGACATGAGAACCACCTTAGAAGGGAAAATAGTTTTTTTGTTTGGAATGGGGTCGCACCCTAGATGGGTTGCCTACGTACTCAACTCCCTGTTGAGATCAGACCTTACGTAGTTCACGGATTTGGGGTTTTGGAAATTTTATGTTTGTGGAGTTTGAAGATATTTGAGGCGTTTAAGATTTAGAAGGGTTTAGAGTTTCAAGAAGCTTCGGGTTTGGGATGCTGGTCTGTGAGACGCTCGGGTCTGTGAGACGTTTGAAACCTTGAGATGTCGAAATCTGTGAGACGCTCGGGTCTGTGAGACGTTCGGGTCTATGAGACATTCAGGTCTGGGAGGCATTCGAATCATTGGAATGACAAAGTCTGTGAGACGCTCTGGTCTGTGAGACATTAGAAGTTTGGAAGAAGTCAGGATTCAAGAGATTTTCGAGTTTGGAATGATTTGAGTTTGGATAACGATTTGAGTGTGTGAGGCAATTGAAGTTTGTGTAGAGATCCCGGGTTTTTCGGATTTGAGATTATGAAAGGGTTGATGTTTTGGGATATTTCAAATCTAGAGTGAGATGATGGTGGACTGAATTGTTTGGAGGAATGATTGTCAAAACTGTCTCTCTTAAAGTTTTAAAATCGAAAATCATTTTTGTTGTAAAAGGGCGGATAATCCCGAGGGATTACCCTATGTACCCCCTCGAACACGACACTTAACTAATAATAAGTGTCGAGGCTCGAAAGATGGGGCAATGAATTTATGTCGAAAATAGGATTTAGAGAGAAACACTATGAATGAGATGTTCTCGGTCAAACCCTAATAACGTCTCTAACTCCCGGGTTTTAAAATGTTTTAAAAACCGAAAACATTGAAATCGAGCGGAAGGGAGCTAGACGATTCTAAAATCCCGGCTGCAACTAGGAAGGTCGTTACTTCCCTAGCACCCTGCCTTGTAAAAATCTAGGCTGCAAGTAGGGGAGGTTTGTCACCCTAATGCACCGCCTAAAGAGATCCAGACTGCGACAAGGGAGGTTATGATCCCAGTGCCCCGCCTCGGGTTTTTATTTTTGGGAAGGGAGACAAACGATGTTCTAACCACGGAGGAAAGTGTTTTGAAAGTGTTAGACATTTCCTGTTCCCTGAAAATGGTTTAGTTTTGAGTTTGAAAACTGAGTTGGAAAACTTTTGAAGTTTCGGAATTCTTGATGAAGAAACACTGATTTTGAGAAATGTTTTTAGGAGAAAACTTTCTGTATATGTGAGAAGAACTTTCTGCATTTGAGAAGAGTTTTCTGTGATGTGAGAAGAGTTTTTCCTTTACAATTCCACAAAATGGTTTCTTTTGAAAACTTGATGAAGTTCAAATAAAATGATTGTTCGAAAATGTGAGAAAAGAGATTTCAGGATTTTGAATTAAAGCTGAATAATGAGGAATGTTTTTTTTTTTTGAGTTTGGATGAAATCTACAATTTAGGTTTGGATGGGATTGAGTTTGAATTGGATTGAATGAATCGGGCTTGGAAAACGGGTCAGGTCAAAGTTGGGTCGAGGTCAACTTTTTTTTGGTCAAGGTTAAAGCTGGGTCAAGATCAACGTTTTTTTTTGTCAAGGTTTGACTTTTGGTCATGGTCAACGTTGTTTTGTCAAGGTCAACATTTTTGGTCAAGGTTTGACTTTTATGGACTTGTTTGATATTTGTGTGGACTTGGTTTGACTTTTGTGGACTTGGGCCGAATTGGATTTGGGGCCTCAAGTGGGTTTGGGCCGGACTGAGATGTAGGCTGGGTTTGGACAAGGGGCTAAGTTGAGTAGTGGGCCGGGCTGAGGTTGGGCCGGTTCGGGCCAAGCTGAGGTTGGGCCGGCTTTGGATATTGGGCCAAGTTTAGTTTTGGGCCGGTTTGAGGAGTAGTGGGCCGGATAGTAGCGGGCCGGTTTTGGTGATGGGCCGGCTTGGATATTGGGCCAGCTTTAGAAGTGGGCTGGTCTAAGAAGTGGTGGTCTTGATGGAATTGGGCCCTGATTTGGAGATTGGGCTTTGAAAATGGATTTCTAAAATGGGCTGCTCAAAAACTTGTTTGAAACTAATTAGAGCTGCTGGGCTTTAAGTCATGTCTGAATAAAAATTACTTGGATTCACAGATAGATTGGATTTTTGTTGATTGTACATTTTATTCTGAAATTAAGGGATGATTTGGAAAGTTTTAAAGAAAACGGGTGTTCCTCACATGGACCGTGTCTAGGACCCGTATGCATTGAGGATACCCCAAACCTAAGGCTTTTCTACAAAGGGGTGACCTATGGGCTACTAGGGCTTCCTAGGTATTGGGCCCTATATTGGACTAGGTCCAACAATTGCCAAGCTAATCTATGATAGATACTACATAATAAATATGAAATGAATCTAAAGAGGCGTAAATCAACTATATAGCATGAAAATTAAATATCAAAGTTTGGCATATCCGTTTTTTGTATATATAGCATTGATCGATTATTTGCCAAGCATTAGGCTAAACCAAGATATATAAGCAAGCCTAAATGCTCTGAGTTATTCAAATAAAATATTCACAAATTACTTGCTGTTTTGCATTACTTCGCACAATGATCTCAATACTATTGTAAAAAAAAAGCTAAAAAGTTAATCGGGATAACTCCAAACCATAAAGTTCAATCTCATCATTTTTTTTGTAACAACGAACTAACCCATCTTGCAGCAACTGGTTTATAATACCAAATTTCTTTCCACAAACAATCATACATTTCAGGCAAAATACTCGAGCATGCTTTGGACTTCAAACTTAAACGGTTTCGAAGTAGTTTCCCAGAGGGGAATAGCTGAAGATCTACTGCAGAGAATTTACAAATGTAAACAGACACAACAAACCCATTATTTCAGAAGTAAAATCGAATGGACAAAGGAAAATGTAATCGTGAACACAAACAGTGGGTTTTGGACAGATACGAGGTTTAGATCTTCCTTCGAAAGCGAGAACAACCGCAGCGGCATGACAGAGTACAGAGGAAGCACCGGGAGTTGAGATACTCATTCTTTTCTTCACTTCCCTTAGCTCGGAGATAACAGAAGCCTCCGTTCAGAGAACGAAGAGGGAGCAATTTCCTTCTGATAGCGCTGGAATTTCTTCCTTGCTGTCACTGTTGCAATTCAGAGGGATTCGAACCCGTTTGGGGTTTTATTCAGGCAGTCTCGGGTGTTATTTCAATGATGATGTGTTTTCCCCTCTAAACCATCACCATTGCGGCTCATCTAAAAAAGAAAAAACAAAAAAAAAAACAAACCAGTACAAACGAAAACGAAGGCAGCGATAGAGAAATGGTAATGAAAGGGAGAAAGGGGAGTCGGCAATAGCACCCTTTATTTTCCTTGGTTGAAGATCCAGAACTGATGCGTAGAATTAGAAGTAACTCACAGGATTTCTTGATGAGAGAAATTTGATGGTGGTTTCGTTCGAAGTGCCTGGAGCCGGAGGCGAGAAATTTTGTGTCCTCGATTTGAAGGTGCTGACGACGAAAACAGCCGAAGATGGCTGGGTCACCCGTATTTTCTCTTTGAGATAGAATTCGTCGGGGCCGGTCGAGAGAAGGATTTGGTCGATGAAGGGAGGCGCAGGACGTTGCTCATTCCAGTTCGCCGGTTAGGCTTGCAATATTACCGGTGCAAAGAAGAATGACAGAAGCAAGAGCATGTAAGTTTCCTCCTCGCCAGTTGATCGCAAAATTACTGTCGCGTAGAGAGTAGGAGGTATAGTCGACGAAGAAGGTTCAGAGGGGCGAAATAGGTCTGGTTTGTCTTTTGGGATTTTTGAACTGAAGAAGATAGGTGAGGGAGATCGGGTTTCGCATGAGATGGAGATGAGGAAGGCGGTGAGTGTCGATGAGTAGAAGTCTCTGATTAGAGTTCTGAAAAAAATTATTTTGAAGAAGAAGACCAAAGATAACGGGAGCTGGATTGAGAAAAAAAATCAATCGAGGAAAAAGAATGTCGAGCGGCTACTGTTGTATATGGTGGCGATCGAGAGAATGAAGATGACCGTAACGGGAAGAGAGGGCTGGGTTTTTTATGGGGAAGAGAATAGGCGAATCGAGAAGAAACCGACAGATGGGTATGGCGAATGGAGTGATTACACCGATCGAGAGAGGACCCATTGTTGGGGGTTTTCAAGATAGGGGTCGACAGAGGAGAATGGTGGGGGATAATCGGCTCGTTCAAGAATCGGTTCTTTCAAAAACAAAAATGCCCATACTGTATTGGCTGTAAGAGGAAGAAAATGAAGAAGCATGGTGAGGATGATGTTCAGAGGATCGACGAAAGCGTCGGCTAGCCCCCTGGACAGGGTTTTTATTTGTTGTTGTTTTATAAAGGGAGGATTAGGCTTTTTAGGACAGATGTGGGTTGTAATTTGGGTCGGGTCAATCTTGGTCAAACATGGATTAGGACAACTGGAAAATGAAAACTACCTCTGTGTTTAGATCAAGATTTGAACACGAATATCTCCAGCAATTCACCCAGAAGCACTTACCAATTATACTATGATAGAACTCATTTTACAAATGCAAGAAATAATACTAGAGTTCTAATTCGGATAAACGAATTCTTGAAAAACATTGTCGTTTAAAAAAGGAGATATACAACGAAACGACAGAGTTTAAAATAAAATGAATAATAAGATAAGTGAATGAAACAAAAGACGGGTCTAGAAACCGGACTGTCGTTGGAAATTCATTTTCGGAAAATCATGCATTTATGAAATGCTTTGAAAAGGATTAAAAAAACGATGGTTTTTTCGGCATGCACGCTAATACGTTTTGAAAAAAAGAAAGGCGACGACCCCTATCATTATTCGCAATTTGCTTTATGGGGTGAGAATTTTTGGTGTCTACAGATGGCTCCCCTTGATTCAATTCTGCAACAGAAGGTTTGCAGGATTGGATCAAGGTTGACGGGACGCCAAAAATTCTCACTGCAGCTTGGGGCATTCCCAAGTGTGAGATATGAGTACCATACGAGTGGGGACTTATAACGGGCCCCGACTAGACTTCGGCTCTAGCGCTAGGACTTATGACGGGCCTAGAATGTGATAGTCGATGGTATGAGGGCTAACGACGGGCCTCAACTAGATCTCGGTGTCTAGCTCTAGGTCTAAAGACTAGAATACGACCAATCTACCTATGCATGAGGACTAAAGACGGGCCTCAACTAGATCTGGGTGTCTAGCTCTAGGACTGATGACGGGCCTAGAATGCATCTTCGAATTGTATGAGGACTAACGACGGCCTCAACTAGATCTCGATGTCTAGCTCTAGGACTAAAGACGGGCCTAGAATACAACCGGTATATAAGTTATGCATGAGGGCTAACGACGGGCCTCAACTAGATCTCGGTGTCTAGCTCTAGGACTGATGACGGGCCTAGAATGCATCTTCGAATGTATGAGGACTAACGACGGCCTCAACTAGATCTCGATGTCTAGCTCTAGGACTAAAGACGGGCCTAGAATACAACCGGTATATAAGTTATGCATGAGGGCTAATGACGGGCCTCAACTAGATCTCGGTGTCTAGCTCTAGGACTGATGACGGGCCTAGAATGCATCTTCGAATTGTATGAGGACTAACGACGGGCCTCAACTAGATCTCGATGTCTAGCTCTAGGACTAAAGACGGGCCTAGAATACAACCGGTATATAAGTTTGCATGAGGGCTAATGACGGGCCTCAACTAGATCTCGGTGTCTAGCTCTAGGACTGATGACGGGCCTAGAATGCATCTTCGAATTGTATGAGGACTAACGACGGGCCTCAACTAGATCTCGATGTCTAGCTTTAGGACTAAAGATGGGCCTAGAATACAACCGGTATATAAGTCATGCATGAGGGCTAATGACGGGCCTCAACTAGATCTCGGTGTCTAGCTCAGGACTGATGACGGGCCTAGAATGCATCTTAGGAGTTGTATGAAACTCACTACAGCAAGTGGTTAATCTGAAGTTGTTTGTGGTGGAAGATTGATTTGAGGATGGCTTTGATTGTGGATTGATCCGGGATTGGATGTTTTTCGGTTGTTTTCATGAGGGATGTGATAGTCGAATGTTTTTTGTTGATGTGGCCCTTGACTTTGTCAGTGTGGGACTTGTGCTTTGGTTTTGCTTTAATAGTCTCGCCCGATGTGCACTATAGTTTCGGGATTTGATAGACTCTTGGCTCCAGAGTTTCGAGATGGCTCCGGTATGGCTCCTGAGTTTTTTTTTGTTTTGGTTTTGGTGATTTGGGTAATCGGTCTTTGAATGGATTTTTTTTTAAGAAGAGTGACTTTTAGAACTCGGCGGTTTCGATATGATTGGGTGACTTCGATATGATTTGAGGGCTCCGGTATGATCGGATGGCTCTGGTGCGGTCAGATGGCTCCGTTTGATTTGTGATTCCCTTGTGAGCAACGGCTCTGGGACGGTTGGTGGGTTTCGATTTGGATTGAGATTTTAGGGGCGGTTGGAGGGTTTCGATTTGGATTGAGATTTTGGGTCGAATGGTGGGTTGATGTGATTGGTGGACCGTTGCTGTGTTTGACGTATTTTGATGTGGTAGATAACTTCTTAGTCATGGATGAATGGTTTGGTCCGGTTATGACTTTAGGGTCCTCTCATAATGGCTCCAAGATAGCTCGGGATGGCTCCGGGGAGGCTACGAGATTGCTCCATTTGATGATAGTGGTGAAGAAAGAGGAACTTTCGCCTGTGAGGTGGTCGCACCTTGGGCGGGCTGCCTACGTACTCAATTTTGTATTGAGATCAGACCTGACGTAGTTCGAAACTCTGTAGGCAAGGCCCTGGTGACGAAATGGATCCGATATGGATTTGAGGTGGCTCCCGCATGGCTTCAGTTTGGTTCTGGACATGGTGTTGATGAGGCTCGAGCATGACGCTGGATGGCTCCAACTTTGACTTCTTTATCGGAAGTTACGCTTTGATAGCGGCAACTAGAGTCGACTTTCCACGAGACTAGGTAGAGTACTTACAAGTCGGATGTTGATGATGGAATGATAAATGTAGACATTGAGTGCTAAACGAGATGCAAAATGCATATGCAGTTTTTTTTTGAAGAGAAGGTACGGTCCTATCTCTATTACTACGGGGTTTACGAGTATAGGGCATCTTTGATTCAATCTTGAGTGATTGTTGAACGGGAATGCGTGAATCACTTTCCTCTCATGGAGGGATGCGGGTTAATCTCCTGTGAGTATGGTCATGTGTGCTAATGCCGTGATGATACTCTTGATGCTCAGAACAGTATTTTCCTTAGAATTCCTTTTGAGGTTCTGGACTTTCCGATCCTTACAAATTTCTCACCTGCAATGGGATAGCTTGTTTATGATTTGGTGCTTCGATCAAAGAATCACTCGCACTCGAAAAACCTTGTAAGGTAAGGTTACGCTCATTCGCTCATGGTCCCTTTGGTATGACAGGACATGTTGACAACAAGTACGAAGCTTATGATTCATGTTTCAGATCCGATACTTTCAGTTAACGCTCATCAACTAACGAGTCAGAGGTCTTTTATTGGGTTATAACGGGGCTGTGAGGTGTGATGTACGTCACATGGGACTGGAGGGTTTATTTGAGAATTGTGGAGCTTTTGTACAATAGAGGACATGTTTCACCTTTACCATGGGTGGAATGATTAGACGGGTTTTGATAACCCTTTATCGGTTTCTTCGGGACATCATTGGTCCTTTTAATTTGTTCACCTCATTCTTGCCTCTTTTGGTGTACGATTTTCACTTTCTTCTCATTTTTGTGTTTTTTGAAATTGCATTTGGCTCATCAACTTTCCCAAGCATTCTCTGCTTTGTATTTGGCTTTCAACTTTGGAGTTGCATTGACTCATCAATCTCCTTGAACATTTTCGGTGTTTTTTTTTGGTGTTTGGCTTTAGAGTTGCATTGACTCATTGGTTTCTTCGAATATTTCATTCGTTGTTTTTTTTGTGAAAGATGGTGGGGAGGGGCCATGGCTCCGGCTCCTTCGAGATCCTCTATTGCAAGGGTGAGTAAGTATGTGTATGTGAGTTGGCATGCTGTGGAGCTTGTAGAAAAAGGTTTATCGTGAAAGGCTCAGCGGGGCTCACTAAGGGATGATGTAGAGGGCAGTTAAAGTTTTTTTGTTTCGTGGAGGTTTTTACTCCTAAGTGCCTCGTCATTCTCATTAGTCAATGATTGTTTTCTTACTACTTCTCGAATCTTTGCATGAATCACAGTTCGTGTCTCGTTATCAACATTGATCTCGCTATGAATTGTGTCTCTCCATGTGCTGAAGGAATGCACAAGTCGCTCATGGTTTTACCTTTATAGACTCGCTCTATCTTCCCTCATCGCTCGGTGGATGGTCCAATACCCTCTTTTGGAATTCAAGAGAAAATACCGCTCTTCGCACACTACTCACTTGGTTTGTGGTGCTGATTTTGATGAGACCCTTGTGTTCATTGACGGGTCGAGAGTTTAGCGGTTCACGCGCTCTATTCAAACAATCAATCAAGATTTTTGCCAAAGACGTCGTTTCGATACGGGAGTATGCAAATGCAACGATCTACCATGCAATGTGTTGTGATAATATGGAGTTATGTATAGGATGTGTCAAATGCTGAAAATGATGAATGAAGATGGTTGACTTCAAGTTTTGACTGAATGTCTGTTTTTTTTTTTGATGCAATGCATGCGTGGTAAGGCTACACCTAGTCTCGCTTGAGTCGGTTCCAGTTGATGGTCCATGAAATTCATCCCGTCAGTGTCGGTCCTGGATATGGTCTAACAGTTGGGGTTGTTGTCTAAGAAGTAACTCTCGAGCGAGGTCGGGTTGGTGATTGGCTCCTGGATTTTGGATTTTAGGGAGTGACAACTCCCGCATGGTAGCCCCACGATATGGAAACGACTGCACTTCTTCTTCTTCTTTTTTTTTCTTCTCAATCATTCTGGTCACCGGTGCCCACGGTGATTCTGGATTTGGAAAAGGCTCGAACTCCCCGGTGTTCTCCACTATCCCTCTGAAGATTAGTTTGGAGGTTGAGATATTGGGACGAAGGTTGGTGTGTGGCAAGTGACGACAAGACATGTGAGTGCGTGATGCTCATGAGTGTGGACGAGATTAATGTATTGCTGATGATTTTGGACTGACTGTAAGTGCATGTGACCTTTTTGTCATGAATGCAATGCATGTTTTTTGTTTTGCGCTCGGTTGCATTTGTTGACATTGTTTATTTAGGGGATGCCTCCTGTAGATACCGTGAGTTTTCACCCCATAAAACAAAGTTGATGAATGATATATAGATGTGAGGGTCGTCCCTTATTCGTTCTTTTTATTATACGTGTATGCCAGAAGAAACCAATTTTTAGAAAACAATTTTGAAAACGCGTGTTTTCAAAGTGGTGGATTTTCTCAATATGAATTTTGACACTCGGTCATTCGCAAATAAAATAGGGAGTGGGGAACCCTATACATATTGATCTAAATAAATTCGAAGGGAATGTATACACCTATACATGTACTCTATTTTAGAAATGGACAAGAGAGAAAAGAAATCATAGGGGAAAATCTATACATCATCAATTCTAAAAAGGTCATTAAAATGGGGATTTCGAGCTAAATTTCTTCTGAAGTCCTCTGGTCCGTCTTCGGGCTTCTGACAGACTGCTCGCGCTCGGACTCCTGATTGGTCGTTCGCTCGTCTTCGGGCGTTTGACTGGTTGCTCGCTCGGTTCAGGTTGTTGCACGAAGCACTATTGTGATCAAACAAAACGGGTTGGTGTTCTTCTGATTTTCAACAGTTTGAACTTGAACCGGTGTTGCTGATTTTCGTGTCGCTTGACTCGGTTTGGTACACTTCTGGTTTTCGGCTCGAATCGTTGTTGGTTTTCATGCACTCCACTTGCTTCGATGAAGGAAAATGAGGTGTTTTTTGAGAAAGGAAAGGTGAATGATCGAGCACAATATCATTGAGAAAATCCACAACTTTTGTGAAAACACGAAATGACTAGTACACTCCACAGTAACGACCGCTACTCTTGAAGGTGGATTGAACTTCAAAAATAGCGGGTCACAACATGGGGAATAAATCATTTATTTTGAAATACGTTTGTGAAATTCAATTTTGAAAAATGTTTTCGAAAACTATTTTGAAAATCATGTTGGTGAAGAATGTTGTTTGAAATTCGTTTGTAGAAAGTAGGTTTTCGAAATCTACTTTTGAAAATTGTTTTGGAAATAACATTTCAATGAAACAAAGATTTTCAATGATGAAGTGACGGGTCCTAAAACCCCAAGTGTTTATAAGTAGAATTTAGGTGGGATTCTAAATTGAACGAGCTCGTAAAACATCTTTAGGAGATATGCAAAAGAGAATTCCGAACGTTTTGAAACAAATTGGTTTGAAGAAGTGACTTGCACACATGTATAGCATAAAGTAAATCGTGGCTATATTTGATGTGGAGCTGGAAGTGTTAATGTTGGGATAATCACTTTCCAGGTCAATTATGATTCCGTCTCACCGGGGAACGTCGTCCCTTCACTATCATCTCTCGGGGTTTTTTCTCTGCTATGCCTTTGTGGGGCACGTCATCAAGAAAGTCCGGAGAGCTTAAGTTCGAAAGGTCAGGATACCCGAAGTGATAAGGAAACATACGCCACAGCCAGTGATGATCCGACAACACGCTCACTTTTCGGGAAACTTGGGGAAGTACTGCATGGGGTCGGGTCTCCCCTCGTCTGCACGATAAGGTGTGTCCAAAGTCCAAATTATTCACTGACTACGTTGTGCCATGTGTGGGTATCCGGTAAATACGAGATCCTCTATGGACGTGTAGCGTGACATTGGGCTTTAAAGACACCCGTGGTGCAGAGGAATCATAGAGAGCTGAGCCCATGCAATCTTCGGGGTAAGGCAGAAGGGTGGTCAGACAGGCGGCATACAAAGGGGTGAATTCCCATAAAACCCGTCCTAGACACCGGATTAGGCAGCTGGACACTGAAGGCTCAAAGGTCACTATATGCTGGCTTAGACTCGGGTAATGGAGGATATTTTTGGATCATGAGCTTCAAGGCGTTGGTCTTGGACCGTATTACCTCGTGGGTTAACTCCTTCTAGGAAGGACCCAACTCATGGGGAATCAACCGTGGACCGGTTGGGATCCCGTGACATGTGGATGAAGCGGGTAACACAGAGGAATGCATGTCTTACGCTACCCGATGCAGCAATGGGTTGACTCCTTCTAGGAAGGCCCCATTTACATAAGCAATAAATAAGCAATAACAATCAAGATACTATGTCCATGAAGAGCAGTAAACATAAGACAGTAAACACACAACAATAATCACAAAAGCGAAGCATGTAAATGGTAAAGCACACATGTGGCACTCAAGGCCAATCTCGGACTTTAAACTCTCATCCTAACTATCCTCTTAAACACACTCTAAGTGTGGAGTAGAGTAGCCTTAGTGGGTTTAGAATGAATCTCTTGAGGTTTCGAAAGAAGTTGGGGAATCCTGACAATTTTGGATGGAGAGTTCAGTCTTCCTGACCAAGTTTTATGAGAAAAACTTACTCAAGTTCTCCCCAGCGGAGTCGCCATTCTGTGGAGGGTGATTTTTCGGTATGAGGGGGGTCTATCTAAATATGGTCTGACTGAGAAACCTAGATCCTAGAAAATACCATTCTGTGGAGGGTGAAATCCCGTTATTATGGCATCCCTCAAATACCTAAATCGTCCGTCTTTCCAGAAAGCATAAAGGGGAGTGCAAGTATGCACTACACCTGCTCTCAATGGGCTCCACGCGGACTTATGCCTTAAGGGCGGAAATTGACTAGAGTCGCCACCTAGTTTGACCTAAGGTACTAGGAAGGAAGTGAAGAAGGGTTCTAAGAACCGTTGGTTGACTCTGAATATATTGCCTATGGATGGGCTTATCCGGTCATACTAGAGATTCTGTGTGGGTTCGCACTGGGTTACACCCTTAGAAGTGGCAACGACCACGACTTTGGATTGGTGCCCGAGGAAACCTCGGTCTCCGATTGTCGGGATTACCTTCTTTCAAAAACCTTTTTAGAGAGATTCATTTAAAAGCCAAGGATAGAGTTAGGATAGGAGGAGAGAAAGAGAGTGATGATGAGGCGAGCTTTTCTGCCTAGCTAGCGCCAAGAAGAGGAATTGCTGAATTCGGATAATATAGAATGATGGTTTGGGAAAACCGGGGTTGAGTGGATAAACAAGACTTGAAGTCTGGTGGTTTGAAGTTTGTGGAAGCCGAAGAAGGCTTGAGCGTTTTGAGAGACATGAGAACCACCTTAGAAGGGAAAATAGTTTTTTTGTTTGGAATGGGGTCGCACCCTAGATGGGTTGCCTACGTACTCAACTCCCTGTTGAGATCAGACCTTACGTAGTTCACGGATTTGGGGTTTTGGAAATTTTATGTTTGTGGAGTTTGAAGATATTTGAGGCGTTTAAGATTTAGAAGGGTTTAGAGTTTCAAGAAGCTTCGGGTTTGGGATGCTGGTCTGTGAGACGCTCGGGTCTGTGAGACGTTTGAAACCTTGAGATGTCGAAATCTGTGAGACGCTCGGGTCTGTGAGACGTTCGGGTCTATGAGACATTCAGGTCTGGGAGGCATTCGAATCATTGGAATGACAAAGTCTGTGAGACGCTCTGGTCTGTGAGACATTAGAAGTTTGGAAGAAGTCAGGATTCAAGAGATGTTTCGAGTTTGGAATGATTTGAGTTTGGATAACGATTTGAGTGTGTGAGGCAATTGAAGTTTGTGTAGAGATCCCGGGTTTTTCGGATTTGAGATTATGAAAGGGTTGATGTTTTGGGATATTTCAAATCTAGAGTGAGATGATGGTGGACTGAATTGTTTGGAGGAATGATTGTCAAAACTGTCTCTCTTAAGTTTTAAAATCGAAAATCATTTTTGTTGTAAAAGGGCGGATAATCCCGAGGGATTACCCTATGTACCCCCTCGAACACGACACTTAACTAATAATAAGTGTCGAGGCTCGAAAGATGGGGCAATGAATTTATGTCGAAAATAGGATTTAGAGAAAACACTATGAATGAGATGTTCTCGGTCAAACCCTAATAACGTCTCTAACTCCCGGGTTTTAAAATGTTTTAAAAACCGAAAACATTGAAATCGAGCGGAAGGGAGCTAGACGATTCTAAAATCCCGGCTACAACTAGGAAGGTCGTTACTTCCCTAGCACCCTGCCTTGTAAAAATCTAGGCTGCAAGTAGGGGAGGTTTGTCACCCTAATGCACCGCCTAAAGAGATCCAGACTGCGACAAGGGAGGTTATGATCCCAGTGCCCCGCCTCGGGTTTTTATTTTTGGGAAGGGAGACAAACGATGTTCTAACCACGGAGGAAAGTGTTTTGAAAGTGTTAGACATTTCCTGTTCCCTGAAAATGGTTTAGTTTTGAGTTCCTCACATGGACCGTGTCTAGGACCCGTATGCATTGAGGATACCCAAACCTAGAGCTTTTCTAAAAAGGGGTGACCTATGGGCTAACTAAAGCTTCCTAGATATTGGGCCTCTATATTGGACTAGGTCCAACAATTGCCAAGCTAATCTATGATAGATACTACATAATAAATATGAAATGAATCTAAAGAGGCGTAAATCAACATATATAGCATGAAAATTAAAATATCAAAGTTTGGCATATCCGTTTTTTGTATATATAGCATTGGTCGATTATTTGCCAAGCATTAGGCTAAACCAAGATATATAAGCAAGCCTAAATGCGCTGAGTTATTCAAACAAAAATATTCACAAATTACTTGCTGTTTTGCATTACTTCGCACGAATGATCTCAATACTATTGTAAAAAAAAGCTAAAAAGTTAATCGGGATAACTCCAAACCATAAAGTTCAATCTCATCATTTTTTTTGTAACAACGAACTACACCCATCTTGCAGCAACTGGTTTATAATACCAAATTTCTTTCCACAAACAATCATATATTTCAGGCAAAATACTCGTGCATACTTTGGACTTCAAACTTAAATGGTTTAGAAGTAGGTACCCAGAGGCGAATAGCTGAAGATCTACCGCAGAGAATTTACAAATGTAAACAGACACACAAACCCTTATTTCAGAAGTAAAATCGAATGGACAAAGGAAAATGTAATCGTGAACACAAACAGTGGGTTTTGGACAGATACGAGGTTTGAGATCTTCCTTCGAAAGCGAGAACAACCGCAGCGGCATGACAGAGTACGAGGAAGCAGGGAGTTGAGATACTCATTCTTTTCTTCACTTCCCTTAGCTCGGAGATAACAGAAGCCTCCGTTCAGAGAACGAAGAGGAGCAATTTCCTTCTGATAGCACTGGAATTTCTTCCTTGCTGTCACTGTTGCAATTCAGAGGGATTTCGAACCCGTTTGGGGTTTTATTCAGGCAGTCTCGGGTTATTTCAATGATGATGTGTTTTCCCTCTAAACCATCACCATTGCGGCTCATCTAAAAAGAAAAAACAAAAAAACAAAACCAGTACAAACGAAAACGAAGGCAGCGATAGAGAAATGGTAATGAAAGGGAGAAAGGGGAGTCGGCAATAGCACCCTTTATTTCCTTGGTTGAAGATCCAGAACTGATGCGTAGAGTTAGAAGTAACTCACAGGATTTCTTGATGAGAGAAATTTGATGGTGGTTTCGTTCGAAGTGCTTGGAGCCGGAGGCGAGAAATTTTGTGTCCTCGATTTGAAGGTGCTGACGATGAAAACAGGAAGATGGCTGGGTCACCCATATTTTCTCTTGAGATAGAATTCGTCGGGGCGGTCGAGAGAAGGATTTGGTCGATGAAGGGAGGCGCAGGACGTTGCTCATTCCAGTTCGCCGGTTAGGCTTGCAATATTACCGGTGCAAAGAAGAATGACAGAAGCAAGAGCATGTAAGTTCCTCCTCGCCAGTTGATCGCCAAATTACTGCGTAGAGAGTAGGAGGTAGAGTCGACGAAGAAGGTTTCAGAGAGGGGCGAAATAGGTCTGGTTTGTCTTTTGGGATTTTGAACTGAAGAAGATAGGTTGAGGGAGATCGGGTTTCGCATGAGATGGAGATGAGGAAGGCGGTGAGTGTCGATGAGTAGAAGTCTCTGATTAGAGTTCTGAAAAAAATTATTTTAGAAGAAGAAGAAGACCAAGATAACGGGAGCTGGATTGAGAAAAAAATCAATCGAGAAAAAGAATGTCGAGCGGCTACTGTTGGTATATGGTGGCGATCGAGAGAATGAGATGACCGTAACAGGGAAGAGAGGGCTGGGTTTTTTTTTTGGGAAGAGAATGGTGGCGAATCGAGAAGAAACCGACAGAGGGGTATGGCGAATGGAGTGATTACACCGATCGAGAGAGGACCCATGTTGGGGGTTTTCAAGATGGGGGTCGACAGAGGAGAAGGGTGGGGATAATCGGCTCGTTCAAGAACCATACTGCAGGGTTGTAATCGGTTCTTTCAAAAACAAAAATGCCCATACTGTATGGCGTAAGAGGAAGAAAATGAAGAAGCAGGGTGAGGATGATGTTCAGAGGATCGACGAAAGCGTCGGCTAGCCCCCTGGACAGGGTTTTTATTTCAGGTTGTTTTATAAAGGGAGGATTAGGCTTTTAGGATAGATGTGGGTTTTAATTTGGGTCGGGTCAATCTTGGTCAAACATGGATTAGGACAACTGAAAAATGAAAACTACCTCTGTGTTTAGATCAAGATTTGAACCGAGATCTCCAGCAATTCACCCAGAAGCACTTACCAATTATACTATGATAGACTCATTTTACAAATGCAAGAAATAATACTAGAGTTCTAATTCGGACTAACGAATTCTTGAAAAAACATTGTCGTTTAAAAAAGGAGATACAACGAAACGACAGAGTTTAAATAAAATGAATAATAAGATAAGTGAATGAAACAAAAGAGACGGGTCTAGAAACCGGACTGTCGTTGGAAATTCATTTTCGGAAAATCATGCATTTATGAAATGCTTTGAAAAGGATTAAAAAACGATGGTTTCGTTTCGGCATGCACGCTAATACGTTTTGAAAAAATGAAAGGCGACGACCCCTATATTTCACAATTTGCTTTATGGGGTGAGAATTTTTGGTGTCTACAGATGGCTCCCCTTGATTCAATTCTGCAACAGAAGGTTGCAGGATTGGATCAAGGTTGACGGGACGCCAAAAATTCTCATGCAGCTTGGGGCATTCCCAAGTGTGAGATATGAGTACCATACGAGTGGGGACTTATAACGGGCCCCGATAGACTTCGGCTTCTAGCGCTAGGACTTATGACGGGCCTAGAATGTGATAGTCGATGGTATGAGGGCTAACGACGGGCCTCAACTAGATCTCGGTGTCTAGCTCTAGGTCTAAAGACTAGAATACGACCAATCTACCTATGCATGAGGACTAAAGACGGGCCTCAACTAGATCTGGGTGTCTAGCTCTAGGACTGATGACGGGCCTAGAATGCTCTTCGAATTGTATGAGGACTAACGACGGCCTCAACTAGATCTCGATGTCTAGCTCTAGGACTAAAGACGGGCCTAGAATACAACCGGTATATAAGTTATGCATGAGGGCTAACGACGGGCCTCAACTAGATCTCGGTGTCTAGCTCTAGGACTGATGACGGGCCTAGAATGCATCTTCGAATTGTATGAGGACTAACGACGGGCCTCAACTAGATCTCGATGTCTAGCTATAGGACTAAAGACGGGCCTAGAATACAACCGGTATATAAGTTATGCATGAGGGCTAATGAGGGCCTCAACTAGATCTCGGTGTCTAGCTCTAGGACTGATGACGGGCCTAGAATGCATCTTTGAATTGTATGAGGACTAACGACGGGCCTCAACTAGATCTCGATGTCTAGCTCTAGGACTAAAGACGGGCTAGAATACAACCGGTATATAAGTTATGCATGAGGGCTAATGACGGGCCTCAACTAGATCTCGGTGTCTAGCTCTAGGACTGATGACGGGCCTAGAATGCATCTTCGAATTGTATGAGGACTACGACGGGCCTCAACTAGATCTCGATGTCTAGCTCTAGGACTAAAGAGGGCCTAGAATACAACCGGTATATAGTCATGCATGAGGGCTAATGACGGGCCTCACTAGATCTCGATGTCTAGCTCCAGGACTGATCGGGCCTAGAATGCATCTTAGGAGTTGTATGAAACTCACTGCAGCAAGTGGTTAATCTGAAGTTGTTTTGTGGTGGAAGATTGATTTGGATGGCTTGATTGGGATTAATCGGGATTGGATGCTTTTCGGTTGTTTTCATGAGGGATGTGATAGTCGAATGTTTTTTGTTGATGTGGCCCCTTGACTTTGTCATGTGGGACTTGTGCTTTGGTTTTGCTTTAATAGTCTCGCCCGATGTGCACTATAGTTTCGGGATTTGATAGAACTCTTGGCTCCAGAGTTTCGAGATGGCTCCGGTATGGCTCCTGAGTTTTTTTTTGTTTGGTTTTGGTGATTTGGGTAATCGGTCTTTGAATGGATTTTTTTTAAGAAGAGTGACTTTTAGAACCGACGGTTTCGATATGATTGGGTGACTTCGATATGATTTGAGGGCTCCGGTATGATCGGATGGCTTGGTGCGGTCAGATGGCTCCCGTTTGATTTGTGATTCCCTTGTGAGCAACGGCTCTGGGACGGTTGGTGGGTTTTCGATTTGGATTGAGATTTTAGGGGCGGTTGGAGGGTTTCGATTTGGATTGAGATTTTGGGTCGAATGGTGGGTTGATGTGATTGGTGGACCGTTGCTGTGTTTGACGTATTTTGATGTGGTAGATAACTTCTTAGTCATGGATGAATGGTTTGGTCCGGTTATGACTTTAGGGCTCTCATAAGGCTCCAAGATAGCTCGGGATGGCTCCGGGGAGGCTACGAGATTGCTCCATTTGATGATAGGTGAAGAAAGAGGAACTTTCGCCTGTGAGGTGGTCGCACCTTGGGCGGGTGCCTACGTCTCAATTTGTATTGAGATCAGACCTGACGTAGTTCGAACACTCTGTAGGCAAGGCCCTGGTGGCGAAATGATCCGCTATGGATTGAGGTGGCTCCCGCATGGCTTCAGTTTGGTTTCTGGACATGGTGTTGGTGATGAGGCTCGAGCATGACGCTGGATGGCTCCAACTTTGACTTCTTTCGGAAGTTACACTTTGATAGCGGCAACTAGAGTCGACTTTCCACGACACTAGGTAGAGTATTACAAGTCGGATGTGATGATGGAATGAAATGTAGACTTGAGTGCTAACGAGATGCAAATGCATATGCAGTTTTTTTTTGAAGAGCAAGGTATGGTCCTATCTCTATTACTACGGGGTTTACGAGTATAGGACATCTTTGATTCAATCTTGAGTGATTGTTGAACGGGAATGCGTGAATCACTTTCCTCTCATGGAGGGATGCGGGTTAATCTCTCGTGAGTATGGTCGTGTGTGCTAATGCCGTGATGATACTCTTGATGCTCAGAACAGTATTTTCCTTAGAATTCCTTTTGAGGTTCTGGACTTTCCGATCCTTACAAATCTCCACCTGCAATGGGATAGGTTGTTTATGATTTGGTGCTTCGATCAAAGAGTCACTCGCACTCGAAAAACCTTGTAAGGTAAGGTTGCGCTCATTCGCTCATGGTCCCTTTGGTATGACAGGACATGTTGACAACAAGTACGAAGCTTATGATTCATGTTCCAGATCCGATACTTTCAGTTAACGCTCATCAACTAACGAGTCGGAGGTCTTTTATTGGGTTATAACGGGGCTGTGAGGAGTGATGTGCGTCACATGGGACTGGAGGGTTTATTTGAGAATTGTGGAGCTTTTGTACAATAGAGGACATGTTTCACCTTTACCATGGGTGGAATGATTAGACGGGTTTTGATAACCCTTTATCGGTTTCTTCGGGACATCATTGGTCCTTTTAATTTGTTCACCTCATTCTTGCCTCTTTTGGTGTACGATTTTCACTTTCTTCTCATTTTTGTGTTTTTTGAAATTGCATTTGGCTCATCAACTTTCCCAAGCATTCTCTGCTTTGTATTTGGCTTTCAACTTTGGAGTTGCATTGACTCATCAATCTCCTTGAACATTTTCGGTGTTTTTTTTTGGTGTTTGGCTTTAGAGTTGCATTGACTCATTGGTTTCTTCGAATATTTCATTCGTTGTTTTTTTTGTGAAAGATGGTGGGGAGGGGCCATGGCTCCGGCTCCTTCGAGATCCTCTATTGCAAGGGTGAGTAAGTATGTGTATGTGAGTTGGCATGCTGTGGAGCTTGTAGAAAAAGGTTTATCGTGAAAGGCTCAGCGGGGCTCACTAAGGGATGATGTAGAGGGCAGTTAAAGCTTTTTTTGTTTCGTGGAGGTTTTTACTCCTAAGTGCCTCGTCATTCTCATTAGTCAATGATTGTTTTCTTACTACTTTCGAATCTTTGCATGAATCACAGTTCGTGTCTCGTTATCAACATTGATCTCGCTATGAATTGTGTCTCTCCATGTGCTGAAGGAATGCACAAGTCGCTCATGGTTTTACCTTTATAGACTCGCTCTATCTTCCTTCATCGCTCGGTGGATGGTCCAATACCCTCTTTTGGAATTCAAGAGAAAATACCGCTCTTCGCACACTACTCACTTGGTTTGTGGTGCTGATTTTGATGAGACCCTTGTGTTCATTGACGGGTCGAGAGTTTAGCGGTTCACGCGCTCTATTCAAACAATCAATCAAGATTTTTGCCAAAGACGTCGTTTCGATACGGGAGTATGCAAATGCAACGATCTACCATGCAATGTGTTGTGATAATATGGAGTTATCATGTATAGGATGTGTCAAATGCTGAAAATGATGAATGAAGATGGTTGACTTCAAGTTTTGACTGAATGTCTGTTTTTTTTTTTGATGCAATGCATGCGTGGTAAGGCTACACCTAGTCTCGCTTGAGTCGGTTCCAGTTGATGGTCCATGAAATTCATCCCGTCAGTGTCGGTCCTGGATATGGTCTAACAGTTGGGGTTGTTGTCTAAGAAGTAACTCTCGAGCGAGGTCGGGTTGGTGATTGGCTCCTGGATTTTGGATTTTAGGGAGTGACAACTCCCGCATGGTAGCCCCACGATATGGAAACGACTGCACTCTTCTTCTTCTTCTTTTTTCAATCATTCTGGTCACCGGTGCCCATGGTGATTCTGGATTTGGAAAAGGCTCGAACTCCCTGGTGTTCTCCACTATCCCTCTGAAGATTAGTTTGGAGGTTGAGATATTGGGACGAAGGCTGGCGTGTGGCAAGTGACGACAAGACATGTGAGTGCGTGATGCTCATGAGTGTAGAAGAGATTCATGTATTGTTGATGATTTTGGACTGACTGTAAGTGCATGTGACCTTTTTGTCATGAATGCAATGCATGTTTTTTTTGTTTTGTGCTCGATTGCATTTGTTGGCATTGTTTATTTAGGGGATGCCTCCTGTAGATACCGTGAGTTTTCACCCCATAAAACAAAGTTGATGAATGATATATAGATGTGAGGGTCGTCCCTTATTCGTTCTTTTTAATACGTGTATGCCAGAAGAAACCAATTTTTAGAAAACAATTTTGAAAACGCGTGTTTTCAAAGTGGTGGATTTTCTCAATATGAATTTTGACACTCGGTCATTCGCAAATAAAATAGGGAGTGGGGAACCCTATACATATTGATCTAAATAAATTCGAAGGGAATGTATACACCTATACATGTACTCTATTTTAGAAATGGACAAGAGAGAAAAGAAATCATAGGGGAAAATCTATACATCATCAATTCTAAAAAGGTCATTAAAATGGGGATTTCGAGCTAAATTTCTTCTGAAGTCCTCTGGTCCGTCTTCGGGCTTCTGACAGACTGCTCGCGCTCGGACTCCTGATTGGTCGTTCGCTCGTCTTCGGGCGTTTGACTGGTTGCTCGCTCGGGTTCAGGTTGTTGCAACGAAGCACTAATGTGATCAAACAAAACGGGTTGGTGTTCTTCTGATTTTCAACAGTTTGAACTTGAACCGTGTTGTGATTTTCGTGTCGCTTGACTCGGTTTGGTACACTTCTGGTTTTCGGCTCGAATCGTTGTTGGTTTTCATGCACTCCACTTGCTTCGATGAAGGAAAATGAGGGGTGTTTTTTTGAGAAAGGAAAGGTGAATGATCGAGCACAATATCATTGAGAAAATCCACAACTTTTGTGAAAACACGAAATGACTAGTACACTCCACAGTAACGACCGCTACTCTTGAAGGTGGATTGAACTTCAAAAATAGCGGGTCACAACATGGGGAATAAATCATTTATTTTGAAATACGTTTGTGAAATTCAATTTTGAAAAATGTTTTCGAAAACTATTTTGAAAATCATGTTGGTGAAGAATGTTGTTTGAAATTCGTTTGTAGAAAGTAGGTTTTCGAAATCTACTTTTGAAAATTTTTTGGAAATAACATTTCAATGAAACAAAGATTTCAATGATGAAGTGACGGGTCCTAAAACCCCAAGTGTTTATAAGTAGAATTTAGGTGGGATTCTAAATTGAACGAGCTCGTAAAACATCTTTAGGAGATATGCAAAAGAGAATTCCGAACGTTTTGAAACAAATTGGTTTGAAGAAGTGACTTGCACACATGTATAGCATAAAGTAAATCGTGGCTATATTTGATGTGGAGCTGGAAGTGTTAATGTTGGGATAATCACTTTCCAGGTCAATTATGATTCCGTCTCACCGGGGAACCGTCGTCCCTTCACTATCATCTCTCGGGGTTTTTTCTCTGCTATGCCTTTGTGGGGCACGTCATCAAGAAAGTCCGGAGAGCTTAAGTTCGAAAGGTCAGGATACCCGAAGTGATAAGGAAACATACGCCACAGCCAGTGATGATCCGACAACACGCTCACTTTTCGGGAAACTTGGGGAAGTACTGCATGGGGTCGGGTCTCCCCTCGTCTGCACGATAAGGTGTGTCCAAAGTCCAAATTATTCACTGACTACGTTGTGCCATGTGTGGGTATCCGGTAAATACGAGATCCTCTATGGACGTGTAGCGTGACATTGGGCTTTAAAGACACCCGTGGTGCAGAGGAATCATAGAGAGCTGAGCCCATGCAATCTTCGGGTAAGGCAGAAGGGTGGTCAGACAGGCGGCATACAAAGGGGTGAATTCCCATAAAACCCGTCCTAGACACCGGATTAGGCAGCTGGACACTGAAGGCTCAAAGGTCACTATATGCTGGCTTAGACTCGGGTAATGGAGGATAATTTTGGATCATGAGCTTCAAGGTGTTGGTCTTGGACCGTATTACCTTGTGGGTTAACTCCTTCTAGGAAGGACCCAACTCATGGGGAATCAACCGTGGACCGGTTGGGATCCCGTGACATGTGGATGAAGCGGGTAACACAGAGGAATGCATGTCTTACGCTACCCGATGCAGCAATGGGTTGACTCCTTCTAGGAAGGCCCCATTTACATAAGCAATAAATAAGTAATAACAATCAAGATACTATGTCATGCATGAAGAGCAATAAACATAAGACAGTAAACACACAACAATAAACACACAAAAGCGAAGCATGTAAATGGTAAAGCACACATGTGGCACTCAAGGCCAATCTCGGACTTTAAACTCTCATCCTAACTATCCTCTTAAACACACTCTAAGTGTGGAGTAGAGTAGCCTTAGTGGGTTTAGAATGAATCTCTTGGAGGTTTGAAAGAAGTTGGGGAATCCTGACAATTTTGGATGGAGTTCAGTCTTCCTGACCAAGTTTTATGAGAAAAACTTACTCAAGTTCTCCCCAGCGGAGTCGCCATTCTGTGGAGGGTGATTTTTCGGTATGAGGGGGGTCTATCTAAATATGGTCTGACTGAGAAACCTAGATCCTAGAAAATACCATTCTGTGGAGGGTGAAATCCCGTTATTATGGCATCCCTCAAATACCTACTAAATCGTCCGTCTTTTCCAGAAAGCATAAAGGGGAGTGCAAGTATGCACTACACCTGCTCTCAATGGGCTCCACGCGGACTTATGCCTTAAGGGCGGAAATTGACTAGAGTCGCCACCTAGTTTGACCTAAGGTACTAGGAAGGAAGTGAAGAAGGGTTCTAAGAACCGTTGGTTGACTCTGAATATATTGCCTATGGATGGGGCTTATCCGGTCATACTAGAGATTCGTGTGGGTTCGCACTGGGTTACACCCCTTAGAAGTGGCAACGACCACGACTTTGGATTGGTGCCCGAGGAAACCTCGGTCTCCGATTGTCGGGATTACCTTCTTTCAAAACCTTTTGTTGAAGACTTAGGTTTTGCAGATGATTGCCTCCTCAGTCAAAGTAGCGATGCAGAGAACTTGGCGCGATACGGAAAGATTTCCAGCTCGAGTACCTCTGCAGAAGCATCTGTCCACGAGCTCCTGTATGCCAAGAAGCGCGACGTTGCTGAAGTAGTTGCGGAAATCTCGCATCGTTGGAGCAGTAGCAAGACGTGAGATCGTGACGCACAAGGAGGACCATAACTCCGATACTTGCGGAACCAACCCAAGGAGTCGTTACACTTGAAGACTCCACCGAAGATTTAGGAGATAGTTGACAAGTATATAAGCATGCGAATGTAATTAGTTAAGTGTGCATTCGAGATTATTCAGAGAGATACACCGCCCTTGAGAGAGAAAATATTCTTGAGAGATCTTAGTGAGATAGTGTCAATTAGCTTAGGTATTTATTACCTAGAGAGCACACATAGAACATTCCCCTTTACTCCTTGTGACGCATTGATCAAAGCCGAGAGTAGAGCGAGTGTTGGATGAGACAGAATACTTCTGTCGAATCCCAAGATAGGAAGCTAGGTTGTAATTCACATTGAGTTTCAATACAAGCAGAATCCTATCTTGTTAAGTTTAAACAAAAGCTTCCGCGTTATTTTGCACACCTTTATTCTTCAAGCAGAGTTGGTCTGAGACTAACACCTCAGACCTACTCGGTCAGCACCCCGATCCCATCAAGTGGTATCAGAGCCTGCGTTGGCTGACAAATCTCTCAAAATGGCGGAAATCTCAAACACCAACAACAACAACAGAATGCAAGTGGAGAATCCAAAGCTAACTTCCACAAACTACAACATGTGGAAAAACGAGATGGAGTCACACCTCCAGTCCTTGAATCAACAACTCTGGACGGTAGTGACGAAAGGCAACTTCCCAGTACCTGAAGGGAAAGATCCTAGCTCCTATACTGCTGAGGAGCGCAGATGCGTTGAGCTAAATGCCCAAGCCGTACGAGTCATCTACACCAGTCTCTCTCCACCTGAAAGAAGAAGAGTGTATCACATCAAAGTAGCCAAAGACATCTGGGATCACCTTCGAGCTGTTCACGAAGGAAATACTGAGCTTCGAAAATCAAATACAAGAACTGAAGATGGACTACGAAAACTTCGTAGGAAAGCCTGGAGAATCCCTCAGCGACATGCTCGCTCGATTTACTGAACTCACCGCTACTATGGAAGAGCTACAGATTGGAGAGTCAAATGAAAACATCAACAACAAATTTCTGGACAGTCTGGGTGAGGAATGGACCGAGAGCGTTATCTCCACGAAGGCGTCCAAAAGTCTAGAGAAATGGACTTGACCGACTTGGGATCCTATCTTCAGTCCATCAACAAGTACAAGATGAATATCAAAAACAGAGGTAATAATTCTCACCAAACCATGCTGTTTCGTTTTCCAATGTGAATCAAGCTTTGCAGGTAAAGACTACACCCAGCCAGATAGCAGTCACCAGAATGAGTCATTCCACTATGACGCTACCTCTCCAAATCAGGAGTTAATCCAGCAGCTTCGGGACACTCTGATTGACGGCATAATAGAAGAAGGATCAGCGAACACCTTCGAAGACATGGCCATGCTGGTCAAGAACTTTAAGAGATTCATGCGAGATCGATCAGAAGGGAACAATCCAAACAGGTTCAGTCAAAATCAAAACCGACAATATCAATCCTACAACCGTAATCAGCAAGGTACTACGGGAACTGGAGACCGAGTATGCTTCAAATGCCTGAAGCCGGGGCACTACGCCAACAACTGTCCTCTCAAGAAGAAAGATGATCGCGAGCAATCATCACTAATGGCAAATTCAGCATGGGGAGACTCTGACTCAGAAGAACCTGAGATAGGAACGTCAAGCCTAATATGTCTCATGGCTCACAAAAGTCAGGTATGCAAGAGTCCTTCTTCAGAGGTAACTGAATATTTCTCAGATTCATGTGCTATTCCCTCTTTAGATTTATCTACTTACTACATCGACCCAAATCATCCTGAATTCGAATTAACTGAAGAACAAGACAGAATAGCCTCTCTTTATGAAGAAATCCATGTGCTAAAAGGTCATGTCAACAACGATCGTCTAAAATTGCAAAAATCTGAAGAAAAGGCCGAACGACTTGAAAAAGAGCTAAAAGATGCTCACAACCTCATCAACTCCTTACAAACTCAAGTCTCTTCTCTACAGAAAAATCGTTCCAAAATTCCACAAAAATTCTTCAAACCAATCACCTTTGTTCGTGAGGTTGCTGCAATGCAAAAGCCAAAATTCTTTGAAACGAACTCCGTGAGTCAAAAGAAAGACAAGTTCGACTTGAGAAAGAGGTCGATTCCCTGAACATCGCTCTTAAAAAGGCACGGATGGAATCGGTCTCATCATCTAATCCTCCTCGTTGGCTGAGAAATAAAGGCAAAGTAAACCTACCAAAAATAGCCACAAAACCCAATGATCTTCAAAGAAGGAAACTCCAAAAAGAAAAATTTGAAAACAAATTCCGTTGGCAAAAGAAGTACGTTCATCTACCTTCTTTATTAATTTGTGGTTACTGTGGTTACGACGGGCATATTCACTCCTCGTGTCATAAGCTTGGCAAAGATTTGTCTTTTAATATGCAACGTTTACATACTCTGTCTAAAGCACGAGATGGTTATAGCTCTCTTTCAAAGAGGGAACCCAAGTTCGCCTGGGTTCCCAAGTCTAACTTTTGATTATCTTGTAGGGAGAGACCGTGGACAATGACTCTTGGTTTCTGGATAGTGGATGCTCACGACATATGACAGGAGACCCTGACAAGTTCACGACTCTCTCTCAACACAACGGGGGGAAAGTCACTTTTGGCGACAATGCTCATGGTGAAATCATTGGTATTGGAACCGTCGGTAATCCCTCTCTCTTTAAAATAGAAAATGTTAATTTAGTAAATGGACTTGGACACAGCCTTCTAAGTATCTCTCAAATTGTGATCTCTCTAATGTTGTTCTTTTTCGGCCTCTGACTGCAAAATCTTTGACGAGCAAACAGGTCTTCTGAAAGCCACTGGTATAAGGGTGAACAATCTTTACAAGCTATCTCTTGAAAACCCTAACCTAGATGGTACTCTCTGTCTTAGTGTACAGGACAAGAATATCTCCTTATGGCACTTTCGCCTAGGTCATGCACACGGCAAACTACTAAACAAAATCAAAAACAGAAATCTTGTAGTGGGACTTCCTCAGACGAACTTCTTCCAGACCGACATCCTCTGTCCTGCATGCGTACAAGGGAAACACTCTAGATCAAGCTTTCCAGGTAAAACAGATATGTCTACATCATCTCCACTGGACATGCTACACATGGATCTATGTGGACCAATGCGTGTTCAAAGCAAAAGTGGTAAGAAGTACGCTCTAGTCATCGTCGATGACTATTCGCGCTGGACATGGGTACTCTTTCTTAAGAGCAAGTCGGAAACTTTTTCGAATTCGAAACCTTATTTAAACTGATTACTAACAAAATGTCCACCTCTGTCAAGACAATTCGATCTGACAACGGTACAGAATTTTGCAATATTCAGTTTTCAGAATTCTGCAGGGAAAAGGGAATCATGCATCAAACATCAGCTGCTCGTACTCCACAACAAAATGGAGTTGTAGAACGAAAGAATCGCACGCTTGTAGAAATGGCAAGAACAATGCTCATCGATAGTAACCTTCCAGCCACATACTGGGCAGAAGCTATCAACACTGCAGCATACATTCTAAATCGAGCATCAATTCATCCCTTCATCGGCAAAACCCCATATGAAATTATCAAAGGCCGTCCCTTCAGTCACACATCTACGGCGCTTCGGATGCAAGTGTTTCATACACAACAATGGAAAAGATAATCTCGGCAAGTTTGCATCTAAGAGTGATGAAGGAATATTCCTTGGCTACTCATCACAAAGTCGAGCTTACAGAGTATTCAATAAGCGTACAGCCTGTCTTGAAGAAAGCCCTCATATTCGTTTTGAAGAGCTCTCTAACTCCAGTGACTGTGACCACACACAAAATGAACCACACGAAGATGCCGCAGATACTACCTTCATTGAAATACCAGTAGCTACTATCCCTGCACCACAAACACCTCTTGCAACAGACTCATCCTCTGACAGCGACGACGACCCTGATGACTCATTTAAAGATGCCTCACCTACTCCCACACAGGAACCACTACCTCCTCCACAAAACACAAACACCCACACCTAACGATCACCCAACACCAGATCACTCCAATAGTATTCCATCATCCTCCGCAAGAAAATTTCAACAAGCCTCCGCTCACCCCATTTCTCAAATCCTGAGTGATCCATCCAAAGGCGTGCAAACACGTAGTGAACTGCATCAGAATCTATGTGCCTTCAATGCCTTTCTATCCAAAATCGAACCTAAGAATGTCAACCAAGCTCTACAGGATCATGACTGGATACTCGCCATGCAAGAAGAATTACATTCTCTACAAAGACACTCTGTCTGGCGACTTGTTCCATGCCCAACCAATCATAAACCAATTGGTACAAAATGGGTGTTCCGCAACAAGTTAGATGATCAAGGAAATATCTCTCGCAACAAAGCCAGACTGGTAGTTCAGGGATATGCTCAAGCTGAAGGAATTGATTACGATGAAACTTATGCTCCAGTAGCTCGAATTGAGGCAATTCGAATACTCGTGGCCTACGCAGCACATCGAGGTATAAAACTCTACCAAATGGATGTAAAAACTGCCTTTCTACATGGATACATCGACAGAGATGTATATGTTGCTCAACCTCCGGGTTTCGAAGATCCACATCACCCAGAGTATGTCTACAAGTTAGATAAAGCATTATATGGCCTGAAGCAGGCACCTCGGGCATGGTATGAACGTCTTTCATCTTACTTATTGTCCCATGGATTCATTCGAGGTAAAGTTGACAAAACTCTTTTCACTCTCACCAAAGGTGAAGACATACTCATTGTGCAAATATACGTGGATGACATAATTTATGGATCCACTATTCCTGAGCTGTTAATCAAATACAAGATGCAGGATTCAAAGCCACACCTACTCCAATGACAACAACAGAGAAGCTACATATGGATGAAAAAGGAATTGCGGTTGATGCTACACTATACAGGGGTATGATAGGTTCCCTTCTTTATTTAACAGCAAGTAGGCCTGACATTCTATATGCTGTATGTCTCTGTGCAAGATTTCAGGCAAACCCAAAAGAATCACACCTACAAGGGTAAAGTGAATTTTCGCTATCTGAAAAGTACCCAAGACTTGTACCTCTGGTACCCAAGTACTCCTGATTTCACTCTAATGGGTTATAGTGATTATGATTTTGCTAGCTCCTTATTAGACAGGAAAAGCACGTCTGGTACCGCACAATTTTTAGGACTATGTCTTGTCGCTGGAGTTCAAAGAAGCAAAACACAGTAGCACTGTCATCCGCCGAGGCCGAATATGTCTCCGCCGCTGCTTGCTGTGCACAGATCCTCTGGATACAACAACAACTATAGGATTATCTCATTCCTCCGACTTGTACTACAATTTTTTGTGATAACAATAGTGCTATTGACTTATCTAAAATCCTATCATTCCAGGACAAAGCACATTGAAATTCGTCACCATTTCTTAAGGGATTGCGTTGAAAAAGGACAGATACAACTAGAGTATGTTCCTACTTCAGAGCAACTTGCAGACATATTTACCAAACCATTGCAACGAGGTCCTTTTGAAGCACTACGTTCACAACTAGGTATGACCCGTATGACCTAGCTAAGGTCGTATCTCCTTCTCGTGTTCTGTAAATATCTGGGTGAAATGTATGAATATATCTGATGACCTAGTCTGTCTGTTTAAGTAACAAAACACCGGCGTAAAAACAAGAGTTTTAGTTTTTGATAACCAAACCCGCGAAATTCTCGCCATACTATCCGCAACACCCCAGCTCAACCAATCACCTCACATTACCCTGACACACGACGTCTGCCTATATTCCGACGTCAATAACTCTCACCCCCCACGTCCAATCGCACCAAAACCCGATTTCTTTGCTTCTCTTCGTCTTCTACACTCGTTTGTCCACTACAATCAACCTCCGATCACCATGGCTTCCAACCCTAACCCTAACACCATGTTTTCCGACACCGAATTACCTAACGACCCTCTGCTCCTCCAAGCTCTCATCAACAAACTCACCAACCTCCAAGCCAAACAAACCCCTACCTCCACCTCTGACTCAAACCCGTAGCCCCTGCAATGTCCGTCGACACTCAACCCATCACCACCACACTATCCACCGTCACAACTGAACCCACCGCCATAGTCCACACTACGGCATCCACAAATCGGAAGACACCCCATCCCCAACCAAACAAACATCACATCCCACCACCCCGATCATACCTACCCCCGATACCATCACAAAATCTCCGACTAAACTTCAGTTCGGATCTCTTCCACCCGCTGATGAAGAAGCAAAGAACCAACAATCCAACTCTCTGCTAAAGAACCCACTGAGGTACTCGACCTCGAAGCCCAGCAACTTGCTCCTGAGTACTCACCCCCACCCAAGAAAACCCGCCGTGCTAAATCCAACGTCCCCCGCCCTCCAGCTACTCGAATTCTTCGTTCTCGAGCCAAAAACCCTCAGTCATCTTCAAAACCCACTTCTGATGCTCCTGTTCCTGCACCATCTCCTGTCGCCACGGCACCAACTACTGAAGAAAAGCCGCGCAGTACCACCAACTCTTCAACCCAGGCAGACTCCGACACGGCAACGACTTCCACCAGAAAGCGACTCCGTCCTCGTTCGAGTCTGTCCCACCTACACCTGCTACTCGACTAGGTCTGATCGACACCCACTCTGCCGTCTACTCCCTACCACCCGACGATTCTGCTGAGTCCCGGCACTTGGTAAAGGGAAAGCTACTTGACCTGGACTGGCTCCACTCGATGGCGTTCGACATGTTCGAGGAGATGCTCCGCTTTCAAAACTGGATCCATCTTCCACGGCATTCAGACCTACCATGAGGCAGAGGCGTATGAGTTCTACCAAAATTACGTCATTCGCAAGGGGAAGATAATGACAGAGGTACACGGCAAACCCATTCTTCTCGATTCAAACTCAATAGCAACCCATCTTGCAATTCCAACTAGCGGATTAGAATTTTATGATAGGGCTGGTTTTCCTGATCTAGGGTTTATAAGTGCAAAAGAGGTCTATGACTTCTTCCTACCAAACAGCAGAGTCGGTCACTCTTTGGACCGACCAGCTCTGTCCAATATCCACCAAATGCTTCACACTTTGGTGATCAAAAACTTAGTCCCTAGAAAGGAAGGAAACCAGTTTGCTCGTCCGCTTGATCTTGCTATTATGTACTGTCTGATCCACCACCAAAAGATAAACCTCCCAAAGTTAATCTCAACCACATAGCCTCAACCATCCTCTCCCCGACACAGCCTGGGGTACGTATTCTGGCTCCCAAAAATCTTTACCCACTGTGCTGTTGTCCTTGATCCCTCCAAAGCCAGTCGGATAATGGATACTGACATACTTGGTCAGATCCTGTACAACAAAACCCCGTCTTTCCAGCTCAAATCAGTCTCCAAGACAAACCCACCCTCCAAAAACCAGCCCCTCCAAAACCCGCATCTCCCACTGACGCAGCTTCCTTATCTGAAAGGGTAGCAGCGATTGAGAACAACCTCGCCACTCTATCCAAGAAGATAGACATGCTCATCGACGTCCTCAACAAAAACCACAAACAGACGATGAACATCTTTGCAGGGGGAGTCGAGAAGCTGGCAGAGGAGTTCCGGGAAACATTTGCTGAAACTCTGGAAGCGGCTAAGCGATTAGATGGCGCTGGGACTTCGGGGGAAGATGGAGCACGGGATGAGGATACAGGAATGGATGGAGGAGATGACTAACTTTGTTACCCCACCCCTTTTAACCCTTAGGAAGTAGTGATTCTTGAATACTTTTGACTTACGCTGGTGGTTTGTTTAACTGACTCTTTCAGATTATGGTTTCTTTGGATATTTTTTGTGTGTTTCCCCTGATGTTGGCAAACGGGGGAAGCGGTGTATCCCGCGGCTGGTGTCTGGGGTAACTATGTGTGGATAATGAGTGCCTCTGAAGGCCTCATTTTTTTTGTTTGGTCGTTTATTTCTGCAACGTGATATTTGAAGTAGTTTACGTACTATGGTTTTTTATCTGTCTTATCAACTGCATTACCTTAAGGGGGAATATGTGTTTAAGGGGGAACAAACAGCAAGTTGTTCTTCCGAGAAAGTTGCTCCGCTTTGTTGTCTGTTCTTTTTTGCAGGTACATCGTATACAAAACCTCAAGTTTACGCTGGATACACTGAGTTTGCCATCATCAGCAAAAAGGGGGAATTTGTTGAAGACTTAGGTTTTGCAGATGATTGCCTCCTCAGTCAAAGTAGCGATGCAGAGAAACTTGGCGCGATACGGAAAGATGTTCCAGCTCGAGTACCTCTGCAGAAGCATCTGTCCACAAGCTCCTGTATGCCAAGAAGCGCGACGTTACTGAAGTAGTTGCGGAAATCTCGCATTGTTGGAGCAGTAGCAAGACGTGAGATCGTGACGCACAAAGAGGACCATAACTCCGATACTTGCGGAACCAACCCAAGGAGTCGTTACACTTAAAGACTCCACCGAAGATTTAGGAGATAGTTGACAAGTATATAAGCATGTGAATGTAATTAGTTAAGGTGTGCATTCAAGATTATTCAGAGAGATACACCGCCCTTGAGAGAAAATATTCTTGAGAGATCTTAGTTAGATAGTGTCAATTAGCTTAGGTATTTATTACCTAGAGAGCACATATAGAACATTCCCCTTTACTCCTTGTGACGCATTGATCAAAGCCGAGAGTAGAGCGAGTGTTGGATGAGACAGAGTACCTCTGTCGAATCCCAAGATAGGAAGCTAGGTTGTAATTCACATTGAGTTTCAATACAAGCAGAATCCTATCTTGTTAAGTTTAAACAAAAGCTTCCGCGTTATTTTGCACATCTTTGTTCTTCAAGCAGAGTTGGTCTGAGACTAACACCTCAGACCTACTCGGTCAGCACCCCGATCCCATCACCTTTTTAGAGAGATTCATTTAAAAGCCAAGAATAGAGTTAGGATAGGAGGAGAGAAAGAGAGTGAATGAGGCGAGCTTTTCTGCCAAGCTAGCGCCAAGAAGAGGAATTGCTGAATTCGGATAATATAGAATGATGGTTTGGGAAAACCGGGGGTTGAGTGGATAAACAAGACTTGAAGTCTGGTGGTTTGAAGTTTGTGGAAGTCGAAGAAGGCTTGAGCGTTTTGAGAGACATGAGAACCACCTTAGAAGGGAAAATAGTTTTTTTGTTTGGAATGGGGTCGCACCCTAGATGGGTTGCCTACGTACTCAACTCCCTGTTGAGATCAGACCTTACGTAGTTCACGGATTTGGGGTTTTGGAAATTTTTATGTTTGTGGAGTTTGAAGATATTTGAGGCGTTTAAGATTTATAAGGGTTTAGAGTTTCAAGAAGCTTCGGGTTTGGGATGCTGGTCTGTGAGACGCTCGGGTCTGTGAGACGTTTGAAACCTTGAGATGTCGAAATCTGTGAGACGCTCGGGTCTGTGAGACGTTCGGGTCTATGAGACATTCAGGTCTGGGAGGCATTGAATCATTGGAATGACAAAGTCTGTGAGACGCTCTGGTCTGTGAGACATTAGAAGTTTGGAAGAAGTCAGGATTCAAGAGATGTTTCGAGTTTGGAATGATTTGAGTTTGGATAACGATTTGAGGTGTGTGAGGCAATTGAAGTTTGTGTAGAGATCCCGGGTTTTTCGGATTTGAGATTATGAAAGGGTTGATGTTTTGGGATATTTCAAATCTAGAGTGAGATGATGGTGGACTGAATTGTTTGGAGGAATGATTGTCAAAACTGTCTCTCTTAAAGTTTTAAAATCGAAAATCATTTTTGTTGTAAAAGGGCGGATAATCCCGAGGGATTACCCTATGTACCCCCTCGAACACGACACTTAACTAATAATAAGTGTCGAGGCTCGAAAGATGGGGCAATGAATTTATGTCGAAAATAGGATTTAGAGAGAAACACTATGAATGAGATGTTCTCGGTCAAACCCTAATAACGTCTCTAACTCCCGGGTTTTAAAATGTTTTAAAAACCGAAAACATTGAAATCGAGCGGAAGGGAGCTAGACGATTCTAAAATCCCGGCTGCAACTAGGAAGGTCGTTACTTCCCTAGCACCCTGCCTTGTAAAAATCTAGGCTGCAAGTAGGGGAGGTTTGTCACCCTAATGCACCGCCTAAAGAGATCCAGACTGCGACAAGGGAGGTTATGATCCCAGTGCCCCGCCTCGGTTTTTATTTTTGGGAAGGGAGACAAACGATATTCTAACCACGGAGGAAAGTGTTTTGAAAGTGTTAGACATTTCCTGTTCCCTGAAAATGGTTTAGTTTTGAGTTTGAAAACTGAGTTGGAAAACTTTTGAAGTTATTCGGAATTCTTGATGAAGAAACACTGATTTTGAGAAATGTTTTTAGGAGAAAACTTTCTGTATATGTGAGAAGAACTTTCTGCATTTGAGAAGAGTTTTCTGTGATGTGAGAAGAGTTTTTCCTTTACAATTCCACAAAATGGTTTCTTTTGAAAACTTGATGAAGTTCAAATAAAATGATTGTTCGAAAATGTGAGAAAAGAGATTTTCAGGATTTTGAATTAAAGCTGAATAATGAGGAATGTTTTTTTTTTTTGGAGTTTGGATGAAATCTACAATTTAGGTTTGGATGGGATTGAGTTTGAATTGGATTGAATTGAATCGGGCTTGGAAAACGGGTCAGGTCAAAGTTGGGTCGAGGTCAACTTTTTTTGGTCAAGGTTAAAGCTGGGTCAAGATCAACGTTTTTTTTTGTCAAGGTTTGACTTTTGGTCATGGTCAACGTTTTTTGTCAAGGTCAACATTTTTGGTCAAGGTTTGACTTTTATGGACTTGGTTTGATATTTGTGTGGACTTGGTTTGACTTTTGTGGACTTGGGCCGAATTGGATTTGGGGCCTCAAGTGGGTTTGGGCCGGACTGAGATGTAGGCTGGGTTTGGACAATGGGCTAAGTTGAGTAGTGGGCCGGGCTGAGGTTGGGCCGGTTCGGGCCAAGCTGAGGTTGGGCCGGCTTTGGATATTGGGCCAAGTTTAGTTTGGGCCGGGTTTGAGGAGTAGTGGGCCGGCGGATAGAGTAGCGGGCCGGTTTTGGTGATGGGCCGGCTTTGGATATTGGGCCAGCTTTAGAAGTGGGCTGGTCTAAGAAGTGGTGGTCTTGATGGAATTGGGCCCTGATTTGGAGATTGGGCTTTGAAAATGGATTTCTAAAATGGGCTGCTCAAAAGCTTGTTAGAAACTAATTAGAGCTGCTGGGCTTTAAGTCATGTCTGAATAAAAATTACTTGGATTCACAGATAGATTGGATTTTTGTTGATTGTACATTTTATTCTGAAATTAGGGGATGATTTGGAAAGTTTTAAAGAAAACGGGTGTTCCTCACATGGACCGTGTCTAGGACCCGTATGCATTGAGGATACCCCAAACCTAAGGCTTTTCTACAAAGGGGTGACCTATGGGCTAACTAGGGCTTCCTAGGTATTGGGCCTCTATATTGGACTAGGTCCAACAATTGCCAAGCTAATCTATGATAGATACTACATAATAAATATGAAATGAATCTAAAGAGGCGTAAATCAACATATATAGCATGAAAATTAAAATATCAAAGTTTGGCATATCCGTTTTTTGTATATATAGCATTGATCGATTATTTGCCAAGCATTAGGCTAAACCAAGATATATAAGCAAGCCTAAATGCTCTGAGTTATTCAAATAAAATATTCACAAATTACTTGCTGTTTTGCATTACTTCGCACGAATGATCTCAATACTATTGTAAAAAAAAGCTAAAAAGTTAATTGGGATAACTCCAAACCATAAAGTTCAATCTCATCATTTTTTTTGTAACAACGAACTACACCCATCTTGCAGCAACTGGTTTATAATACCAAATTTCTTTCCACAAACAATCATACATTTCAGGCAAAATACTCGAGCATGCTTTGGACTTCAAACTTAAACGGTTTCGAAGTAGTTTCCCAGAGGGGAATAGCTGAAGATCTACTGCAGAGAATTTACAAATGTAAACAGACACAACAAACCCATTATTTCAGAAGTAAAATCGAATGGACAAAGGAAAATGTAATCGTGAACACAAACAGTGGGTTTTGGACAGATACAAGGTTTGAGATCTTCCTTCGAAAGCGAGAACAACCGCAGCGGCATGACAGAGTACAGGGAAGCACCGGGAGTTGAGATACTCATTCTTTTCTTCACTTCCCTTAGCTCGGAGATAACAGAAGCCTCCGTTCAGAGAACGAAGAGGGAGCAATTTCCTTCTGATAGCGCTGGAATTTCTTCCTTGCTGTCACTGTTGCAATTCAGAGGGATTTCGAACCCGTTTGGGGTTTTATTCAGGCAGTCTCGGGTGTTATTTCAATGATGATGTGTTTTCCCCTCTAAACCATCACCATTGCGGCTCATCTAAAAAAGAAAAAACAAAAAAAACAAACCAGTACAAACGAAAACGAAGGCAGCGATAGAGAAATGGTAATGAAAGGGAGAAAGGGGAGTCGGCAATAGCACCCTTTATTTTCCTTGGTTGAAGATCCAGAACTGATGCGTAGAATTAGAAGTAACTCACAGGATTTCTTGATGAGAGAAATTTGATGGTGGTTTCGTTCGAAGTGCCTGGAGCCGGAGGCGAGAAATTTTGTGTCCTCGATTTGAAGGTGCTGACGACGAAAACAGCCGAAGATGGCTGGGTCACTCGTATTTTCTCTTTGAGATAGAATTCGTCGGGGCCGGTAGAGAGAAGGATTTGGTCGATGAAGGGAGGCGCAGGACGTTGCTCATTCCAGTTCGCCGGTTAGGCTTGCAATATTACCGGTGCAAAGAAGAATGACAGAAGCAAGAGCATGTAAGTTTCCTCCTCGCCAGTTGATCGCAAAATTACTGTCGCGTAGAGAGTAGGAGGTAGAGTCGACGAAGAAGGTTTCAGAGAGGGGCGAAATAGGTCTGGTTTGTCTTTTGGGATTTTCGAACTGAAGAAGATAGGTTGAGGGAGATCGGGTTTCGCATGAGATGGAGATGAGGAAGGCGGTGAGTGTCGATGAGTAAGTCTCAGATTAGAGTTCTGAAAAAAATTATTTTGAAGAAGAAGACCAAAGATAACGGGAGCTGGATTGAGAAAAAAAATCAATCGAGGAAAAAGAATGTCGAGCGGCTACTGTTGGTATATGGTGGCGATCGAGAGAATGAAGATGACCGTAACGAGGAAGAGAGGGCTGGGTTTTTTTTTTTGGAAGAGAATGGAGGCGAATCGAGAAGAAACCGACAGAGGGGTATGGCGAATGGAGTGATTACACTGATCGAGAGAGGACCCATTGTTGGGGGTTTTCAAGATAGGGGTCGACAGAGGAGAATGGTGGGGGATAATCGGCTCGTTCAAGAACCATACTGCAGGGTTGTAATCGGTTCTTTCAAAAACCAAAAATGCCCATACTGTATTGGCTGTAAGAGGAAGAAAATGAAGAAGCAGGGTGAGGATGATGTTCACAGGATCGACGAAAGCGTCGGCTAGCCCCCTGGACAGGGTTTTTATTTGTTGTTGTTTTATAAAGGGAGGATTAGGCTTTTTAGGACAGATGTGGGTTGTAATTTGGGTCGGGTCAATCTTGGTCAAACATGGATTAGGACAACTGAAAAATGAAAATTACCTCTGTGTTTAGATCAAGATTTGAACACGAGATCTCCAGCAATTCACCCAGAAGCACTTACCAATTATACTATGATAGAACTCAATTTACAAATGCAAGAAATAATACTAGAGTTCTAATTCGGACTAAACAAATTCTTAAAAAAACACTGTCGTTTAAAAAAGGAGATATACAACGAAACGACAGAGTTTAAAATAAAATGAATAATAAGATAAGTGAATGAAACAAAAGAGACGGGTCTAGAAACCGGACTTTTGTTGGAAATTCATTTTTGGAAAATCATGCATTTATGAAATGCTTTGAAAAGGACTAAAAAAACGATGGTTTCGTTTCGGCATGCACGCTAATACGTTTTGAAAAAAAGAAAGGCGACGACCTCTATCATTATTTCGCTTTGCTTTATGGGGTGAGAATTTTTGGTGTCTACAGATGGCTCCCCTTGATTCAATTCTGCAACAGAAGGTTTGCAGGATTGGATCAAGGTTGACGGGAAGCCAAAAATTCTCACTGCAGCTTGGGGCATTCCCAAGTGTGAGATATGAGTACCATACGAGTGGGGACTTATAACGGGCCCCGACTAGACTTCGGCGTCTAGCGCTAGGACTTATGACGGGCCTAGAATGTGATAGTCGATGGTATGAGGGCTAAGGACGGGCCTCAACTAGATCTCGTGTCTAGCTCTAGGTCTAAAGACTAGAATACGACCAATCTACCTATGCATGAGGACTAAAGACGGGCCTCAACTAGATATGGGTGTCTAGCTCTAGGACTGATGACGGGCCTAGAATGCATCTTCGAATTGTATGAGGACTAACGACGGGCCTCAACTAGATCTCGATGTCTAGCTCTAGGACTAAAGACGGGCCTAGAATACAACCGGTATATAAGTTATGCATGAGGGCTAACGACGGGCCTCAACTAGATCTCGGTGTCTAGCTCTAGGACTGATGACGGGCCTAGAATGCATCTTCAAATTGTATGAGGACTAACGACGGGCCTCAACTAGATCTCGATGTCTAGCTCTAGGACTAAAGACGGGCCTAGAATACAACCGGTATATAAGTTATGCATGAGGGCTAATGACGGGCCTCAACTAGATCTCGGTGTCTAGCTCTAGGACTGATGACGGGCCTAGAATGCATCTTCGAATTGTATGAGGACTAACGACGGGCCTTAACTAGATCTCGATGTCTAGCTCTAGGACTAAAGACGGGCCTAGAATACAACCGGTAATAAGTTATGCATGAGGGCTAATGACGGGCCTCAACTAGATCTCGGTGTCTAGCTCTAGGACTGATGACGGGCCTAGAATGCATCTTCGAATTGTATGAGGACTAACGACGGGCCTCAACTAGATCTCGATGTCTAGTTCTAGGACTAAAGACGGGCCTAGAATACAACCGATATATAAGTCATGCATGAGGGCTAATGACGGGCCTCAACTAGATCTCGGTGTCTAGCTCAGAACTGATGACGGGCCTAGAATGCATCTTAGGAGTTGTATGAAACTCACTACAGCAAGTGGTTAATCTGAAGTTGTTTGTGGTGGAAGATTGATTTGAGGATGGCTTTGATTGTGGATTGATCCGGGATTGGATGCTTTTCGGTTGTTTTCATGAGGGATGTGATAGTCGAATGTTTTTTGTTGATGTGGCCCTTGACTTTGTCAGTGTGGGACTTGTGCTTTGGTTTTGCTTTAATAGTCTCGCCCGATGTGCACTATAGTTTCGGGATTTGATAGAACTCTTGGCTCCAGAGTCGAGATGGCTCCGGTATGGCTCCTGAGTTTTTTGGTTTTGGTTTTGGTGATTTGGGTAATCGGTCTTTGAATGGATTTTTTTTTTTAAGAAGAGTGACTTTTAGAACTCGACGGTTTCGATATGATTGGGTGACTTCGATATGATTTGAGGGCTCCGGTATGATCAGATGGTTCTGGTGCGGTCAGATGGCTCCGGTTTGATTTGTGATTCCCTTGTGAGCAACGGCTCTGGGACGGTTGGTGGGTTTCGATTTGGATTGAGATTTTGGGGGCGGTTGGAGGGTTTCGATTTGGATTGAGATTTTGGGTCGAATCGAATGGGTTGATGTGATTGGTGGACCGTTGCTGTGTTTGACGTATTTTGATATGGTAGATAACTTCTTAGTCATGGATGAATGGTTTGGTCCGGTTATGACTTTAGGGTCCTCTCATAATGACTCCAAGATAGCTCGGGATGGCTCCGGGGAGGCTACGAGATTGCTCCATTTGATGATAGTGGTGAAAGAAAGAGGAACTTTCGCCTGTGAGTGGTCGCACCTTGGGGGGCTGCCTACGTACTCAATTTTGTATTGAGATCAGACCTGATGTAGTTCGAAACTCTGTAGGCAAGGCCCTGGTGACGAAATGGATCCGATATGGATTTGAGGTGGCTCCCGCATGGCTTCAGTTTGGTTCTGGACATGGTGTTGATGAGGCTCGAGCATGACGCTGGATGGCTCCAACTTTGACTTCTTATCGGAAGTTACGCTTTGATAGCGGCAACTAGAGTCGACTTTCCACGAGACTAGGTAGAGTACTTACAAGTCGGATGTTGATGATGGAATGATAAATGTAGACATTGAGTGCTAAACGAGATGCAAAATGCATATGCAGTTTTTTTTTGAAGAGAAGGTATGGTCCTATCTCTATTACTACGGGTTTACGAGTATAGGACATCTTTGATTCAATCTTGAGTGATTGTTGAACGGGAATGCGTGAATCACTTTCCTCTCATGGAGGATGCGGGTTAATCTCTCGTGAGTATGGTCGTGTGTGCTAATGCCGTGATGATACTCTTGATGCTCAGAACAGTATTTTCCTTAGAATTCCTTTTGAGGTTCTGGACTTTCCGATCCTTACAAATCTCTCACCTGCAATGGGATAGGTTGTTTATGATTTGGTGCTTCGATCAAAGAGTCACTCGCACTCGAAAAACCTTGTAAGGTAGGTTGCGCTCATTCGCTCATGGTCCCTTTGGTATGACAGGACATGTTGACAACAAGTACGAAGCTTATGATTCATGTTCCAGATCCGATACTTTTAGTTAACGCTCATCAACTAACGAGTCGGAGGTCTTTTATTGGGTTATAACGGGGCTGTGAGGAGTGATGTGCGTCACATGGGACTGGAGGGTTTATTTGAGAATTGTGGAGCTTTTGTACAATAGAGGACATGTTTCACCTTTACCATGGGTGGAATGATTAGACGGGTTTTGATAACCCTTTATCGGTTTCTTCAGGACATCATTGGTCCTTTTAATTTGTTCACCTCATTCTTGCCTCTTTTGGTGTACGATTTTCACTTTCTTCTCATTTTTGTGTTTTTTGAAATTGCATTTGGCTCATCAACTTTCCCAAGCATTCTCTGCTTTGTATTTGGCTTTCAACTTTGGAGTTGCATTGACTCATCAATCTCCTTGAACATTTTCGGGTTTTTTTTTGGTGTTTGGCTTTAGAGTTGCATTGACTCATTGGTTTCTTCGAATATTTCATTCGTTGTTTTTTTTTGTGAAAGATGGTGGGGAGGGGCCATGGCTCCGGCTCCTTCGAGATCCTCTATTGCAAGGGTGAGTAAGTATGTGTATGTGAGTTGGCATGCTGTGAGCTTGTAGAAAAAGGTTTATCGTGAAAGGCTCAGCGGGGCTCACTAAGGGATGATGTAGAGGGCAGTTAAAGCTTTTTTTGTTTCGTGGAGGTTTTTACTCCTAAGGCCTCGTCATGTATAGCATAAAGTAATCGTGGCTAGATTTGATGTGGAGCTGGAAGTGTTAATGTTGGGATAATCACTTTCCAGGTCATTATGATTCCGTCTCACCGGGGGAACCGTCGTCCCTTCACTATCATCTCTCGGGGTTTTTTCTCTGCTATGCCTTTGTGGGGCACGTCATCAAGAAAGTCCGGAGAGCTTAAGTTCGAAAGGTCAAGATACCCGAAGTGATAAGGAAACATACGCCACAGCCAGTGATGATCCGAAACGCGCTACTTTTCGGGAAACTTGGGGAAGTACTGCATGGGGTCGGGTCTCCCCTCGTCTGCACGATAAGGTGTGTCCAAAGTCCAAATTATTCACTGACTACGTTGTGCCATGTGTGGGTATCCGGTAAATAAAGGATCCTCTATGGACGTGTAGCGTGACATTGGGCTTTAAAGACACCCGTGGTGCAGAGGAATCATAGAGAGCTGAGCCCATGCAATCTTCGGGGTAAGGCAGAAGGGTGGTCAGACAGGCGGCATACAAAGGGGTGAATTCCCATAAAACCCGTCCTAGACACCGGATTAGGTAGCTGGACACTGAAGGCTCAAAGGTCACTATATGTGGCTTAGACTCGGGTAATGGAGGATATTTTTGGATCATGAGCTTCAAGGCGTTGGTCTTGGACCGTATTACCTCATGGGTTAACTCCTTCTAGGAAGGGCCCAACTCATGGGGAATCAACCGTGGACCGGTTGGGATCCCGTGACATGTGGATGAAGCGGGTAACACAGAGGAATGCATGTCTTACGCTACCCGATGCAGCAATGGTTGACTCCTTCTAGGAAGGCCCCATTTACATAAACAATAAATAAGCAATAACAATCAAGATACTATGTCATGCATGAAGAGCAGTAAACATAAGACAGTAAACCAACAATAATCACACAAAAGCGAAGCATGTAAATGGTAAGCACACATGTGGCCCTCAAGGCCAATCTCGGACTTTAAACTCTCATCCTAACTATCCTCTTAAACACACTCTAAGTGTGGAGTAGAGTAGCCTTAGTGGGTTTAGAATGAATCTCTGGAGGTTTCGAAAGAAGTTGGGGAATCCTGACAATTTTGGATGGAGTTTAGTCTTCCTGACCAAGTTTTTATGAGAAAACTTACTCAAGTTCTCCCAGCGGAGTCGCCATTCTGTGGAGGGTGATTTTTCGTATGAGGGGGTCTATCTAAATATGGTCTGACTGAGAAACCTAGATCCTAGAAAATGCCATTCTGTGGAGGGTGAAATCCTGTTTTATGCATCCCTCAAATACCTACTAAATCGTCCGTCTTTCCCAGAAAGCATAAAGGGGAGTGCAAGTATGCACTACACCTGCTCTCAATGGGCTCCACGCGGACTTATGCCTTAAGGGCGGAAATTGACTAGATCGCCACCTAGTTTGACCTAAGGTACTAGGAAGGAAGTGAAGAAGGGTTCTAAGAACCGTGGTTGACTCTGAATATATTGCCTATGGATGGGGCTTATCCGGTCATACTAGAGATTCTGTGTGGGTTCGCACTGGGTAACCCCTTAGAAGTGCAACGACCACGACTTTGGATTGGTGCCCGAGGAAACCTCGGTCTCCGATTGTCGGGATTACCTTCTTTCAAAACCTTTAGAGAGATTCATTTAAAAGTCAAGGATAGAGTTAGGACAGGAGGAGAGAAAGAGAGTGAATGAGGCGAGCTTTTCTGGCAAGCTAGCGCCAAGAAGAGGAATTGCTGAATTCGGATAATATAGAATGATGGTTTGGGAAAACCGGGGGTTGAGTGGATAAACAAGACTTGAAGTCTGGTGGTTTGAAGTTGTGGGAAGCCGAAGAAGCTTGAGCGTTTTGAGAGACATGAGAACCACCTTAGAAGGGAAAATAGTTTTTTCTTTGGAATGGGGTCGCACCCTAGATGGGTTGCCTACGTACTCAACTCCTGTTGAGATCAGACCTTACGTAGTTCACGGATTTGGGGTTTTGGAAATTTTTATGTTTGTGGAGTTTGAAGATATTTGAGGCGTTTAAGATTAGAAAGGGTTTAGAGTTTCAAGAAGCTTCGGGTTTGGGATGCTGGTCATGAGACGCTCGGGTCTGTGAGACGTTTGAAACCTTGAGATGTCGAAATCTGTGAGAAGCTCGGGTCGTGAGACGTTCGGGTCTATGAGACATTCAGGTCTGGCAGGCATTCGAATCATTGGGATGACAAAGTCTGTGAGACGCTCTGGTCTGTGAGACATTAGAAGTTTGAAAGAAGTCAGGATTCAAGAGATGTTTCGAGTTGGAATGATTTGAGTTTGGATAACGATTTGAGTGTGTGAGGCATTGAAGTTTGAGTAGAGATCCCGGGTTTTTCGGATTTGAGATTAATGAAGGGTTGATGTTTTGGGATATTTCAAATCTAGAGTGAGATGATGGTGGACTGATTGTTTGGAGGAATGATTGTCAAAACTGTCTCTCTTAAAGTTTTAAAATCGAAAATCATTTTGTGTGTAAAAGGGCGGATAATCCCGAGGGATTACCCTATGTACCCCCTCGAACACGACACTTAACTAATAATAAGTGTCGAGGCTCGAAAGATGGGGCAAATGAATTTATGTCGAAAATAGGATTTAGAGAACACTATGAATGAGATGTTCTCGGTCAAACCCTAATAACGTCTCTAACTCCCGGGTTTTAAAATGTTTTAAAAACCGAAAACATTGAAATCGAGCGGAAGGGAGCTAGACGATTCTAAAATCCGGGCTGCAACTAGGAAGGTCGTTACTTCCCTAGCACCCTGCCTTGTAAAAATCTAGGCTGCAAGTAGGGGAGGTTTGTCACCCTAATGCACCGCCTAAAGAGATCCAGACTGCGACAAGGGAGGTTATGATCCCAGTGCCCCGCCTCGGGTTTTTTTATTTTGGGAAGGGAGACAAACGATATTCTAACCACGGAGGAAAGTGTTTTGAAAGTGTTAGACATTTCCTGTTCCCTGAAAATGGTTTAGTTTTGAGTTTGAAAACTGAGTTGGAAAACTTTTTGAAGTTATTCGGAATTCTTGATGAAGAGAACACTGATTTTGAGAAATGTTTTTAGGAGAAAACTTTCTGTATATGTGAGAAGAACTTTCTGCATTGAGAAGAGTTTTCTGTGTGTGAGAAGAGTTTTTCCTTTACAATTCCACAAAATGGTTTCTTTTGAAAACTTGATGAAGTTCAAATAAAATGATTGTTCGAAAATATGAGAAAGAGATTTTCAGGATTTTGAATTAAAGCTGAATAATGAGGAATGTTTTTTTTTTTGGAGTTTGGATGAAATCTACAATTAGGTTTGGATGGGATTGAGTTTGAATTGGATTGAATTGAATCGGGCTTGGAAAACGGGGTCAGGTCAAAGTTGGGTCGAGGTCAACTTTTTTTTGGTCAAGGTTAAAGCTGGGTCAAGATCAACGTTTTTTTTGTCAAGGTTTGACTTTTGGTCATGGTCAACGTTGTTTTGTCAAGGTCAACATTTTTGGTCAAGGTTGACTTTTATGGACTTGGTTTGATATTTGTGTGGACTTGGTTTGACTTTTGTGACTTGGGCCGAATTGGATTGTGGGCTCAAGTGGGTTTGGGCCGGACTGAGATGTAGGCGGGTTTGGACATGGGCTAAGTGAGTAGTGGGCCGGGCTGATGGTTTGGGCCAAGCTGAGGTTGGGGCCGGCTTTGGATATGGGCCAAGTTTAGTTTTGGGCCGGGTTTGAGGAGTAGTGGCCGGATGGATAGAGTAGGGGCCTGTTTGGTGAGGGCCGGATTTGGATATGGGCCAGCTTTAGAAGTGGGCTGGTTCTAAGAAAGTGGTGGTCTTGATGGAATTGGGCCCTGATTTGGAGATTGGGCTTTGAAAATGGATTTCTAAAATGGGTGCTCAAAAACTTGTTGAAAATAATTAGAGCTGCTGGGCGTTAAGTCATGTCTGAATAAAAATTACTTGGATTCACAGATAGATTGGTTTTTGTTGATTGTACATTTATTCTGAAATTAGGGGATGATTTGGAAAAGTTTTAAGAAAAGGGGGTGTTCTTCACATGGACCGTGTCTAGGACCCGTATGCATTGAGGATACCCCAAACCTAAGGCTTTTTCTACAAAGGGGTGACCTATGGGCTAACTAGGGCTTCCTAGGTATTGGGCCTCTATATGGACTAGGTCCAACAATTGCCAAGCTAATCTATGATAGATACTACATAATAAAATATGAAATGAATCTAAAGAGGCGTTAAATCACCATATATAGCATGAAAATTAAAATATCAAAGTTTGGCATATCCGTTTTTTGTATATATAGCATTGATCGATTATTTGCCAAGCATTAGGGCTAAACCAAGATTATATAAGCAAACC